>OX424463.1:19565353-19717853 GCA_949152455.1 Lithophane leautieri
GGGCATTATACAGTAAACAGTTGGAATATTACAGCGCGTGATTACAGTAACGGTAACCTTATGAAATTTAGATCATGTTTATGCCCTTTATCGTTTTGTGATGTTTATCAAGCTGATGATCCTAATGCAGCGTTCGATAATTTCATGGAAGTATTCCAGCTGTTTATGATTTATGTTTCCTATTGAACAACAAAAAAATTAAGTTAAAAAGGAATCCGAATTGGTTAACACCCGGTTTAAGACGCTACGCCTTGGAATGGGCAACTAGCTTCATATTTCTGATTGACCGACTCCTTGACAATTCAAAAGTGCCTGTAAATGGTTTAATTGAAATAAATGCTTTGAGTTTTGAGTTTTTTAAGTAGCAAAAATAAAAGACAACTTCTTTGGCAACTACGAGCTAAACCTAATAGCAATAACTTGGCTAAAGCTAACACAAAAGGCAAAAAAGAACCATAAGATAATGACATCAACAAATAAATCAAAAGATACATGGAAGATCATAAATGAAAATAAACATTGTCCTCCCTATGAACATATATAACAGAAATACAGAATAACCGGATAACAATAACAAACCCCAGTGACATAGCGAACGCATTTAACGATCACTTTGTGAATCAAGCAAAATTACTTTCGAAGGCCTCAAGATCTGCGAGCTATAAGACCGCGAATACATGTTGTGAATCAATGTTTTTAGCCCCGACTACACCTAATGAAGTTTATCGAATAATACAGGATCTAAAAAATGAAGTTAGCGTAGGGTATGATAATATCTCAACAAGAGTGCTAAAATTTGTTTCCGATGTGATATCTGGCCCCATTTGCCACATCATTAATGTTAGTTTCTGCTCTGGAATTTATCCTGATAAGCTAAAACCAACTATAATGAAGCCCTTATTTAAAAAACATGACAAAGCTGATATTAATAGCTACAGACCCGTTGCCCCAATACCAGTAATATCAAAAATATTTGAGAAGGCTATTTATCATCGTATGCATTATTTTTTCACTAAACATAATATCTTGGTAAAAGAACAGAAGGGTTTCAGAAAAAACAAATCCATAAATATGGCTATCTATGATTTTCTTAATATTATAATGACAGATATCAATGACAGAATTCCTATTAGCGCTATATTTATGGACATGACGAAAGCATTCGATCTAGTTGATCATAATATACTACTACAGAAACTTTATGCATATGGAATACGGGGCAATGCACTTTCTCTTATACAGTCTTATTTAAACAATAGAACGCAGTGTACGGAAATTAGACAGATTTCTAAAAGGGATAAAAATGAACTTAAATTTATTTCATGAAAACGTAAAATCACTTTTGGCGTACCACAGGGCAGTGTATTGGGTCCGCCGTTGTTTTTAGCTTACATAAATTATGCAGTTTCGACAAAGATTGACCAATCTTTGTCGAAACTACATAATTTTAGTTTTATTTAAATTCAATTGGTCAACGTCAGGAGTGGTCACTCCTGACATAAATATAACTTTTGACAATAACAGAATTGAAGAAGTAGAGCACATAAAATTTCTAGGCTTGACAATTGACTCTAAACTGACATGGAAACAACATGCATCAAACCTTATAACAAAATTAAGTAGGTTCGCCTTTGCTCTATATAAACTTTAAAAAATAGTTAATCGGGCAGCTGTTGTAGCTGCGTATTATGGCTATTTAGATTCCGTATTATGCTACGGAGTAACTTTTTGGGCAAATTCCTGCGAGAAAAATAACATTTTTAAAGCACAGAAGAGGTGCATTAGGTCGATACGTAGTCTTAAACCAACGGAAAGTTGCAAACCGCATTTTAAAGCTCTGAAAATACTAACATTACCTTGTCTTTATAGTATATACGAGACCGCATTGTTCGTTAAGAAAAATAGTGAACTGTTTAAAAAAGCTTCAGAGCAACGCTATAGATCGACACGACAAGAATATCGTCACGAATTATGTCTAAGAGCCTCAAAGACCGCCCTTATGCACAAAAGCATCCTCTGCATGGCTCCGAAAATATTCAATATAAAATACCAAATGACATTAAAGATTTAAATTTACCACAATTTAAACGGAGACTAAATAATTTTTTAATTGAAAAATGCTACTACACCATTGACGAATTCCTTCTTGACAAAATGTTATAAACTAAATGATAATTATGTATTTATGCTTGATAATTCAAAATTTAACATATTATTGTGTTCTGAATATTTATTATAGTAATTAATTGTATTCTAAATGTTTAAATATTATAAAAATTGTACCTATTCTAACTATTGAAATTTTTGTTAACTTGTATGTACCTGATATCGATTTTAAATTCTTATATTGTTAAATAGTGTATGTCCTAATGGGTAGTTTTTTGAGTTACCATAACCTAATTATAAGACCTACTGTTTCACCAAAAATCACACTAATAAATACTTTGACTTTGAGGGCCGCTGTCTCTCTTATTTAATCGGTCTTTAGAGTTGAGAGTATTTCCCGACGAATGGAAAAAGGCCCGTATTGTGCCTGTGAACAAAAAAGGCTACTCCAGCGATATAAAAAACTACCGGCCGATTTCCATCCTATCCGGTTTTTCCAAGCTCTTTGAATGTCTCGTTTGTCCCATCATTACCAATTACTTAGAGACCAAGCTTTCCGACTGCCAACACGGATTCCGAGTCGGGCGATCTACCGAGACTAATCTAGTACGTTATTTATCTGACATATCTGAAGCGCTTGATGGTAGACACGAAGTCGACGCAATATACACGGACTTTAGCAGCGCATTTGACAAGGTGAGCCAACCACTCATGGTAGCAAAACTCGAGCTTAGTGCTATGCACGGATCGTTGCTGAGGTGGTTCGCGTCCTATCTTATAAATCGCTCTCAGTTCGTTGCTGTCAATGGCTATGTCTCTTACGAATTTCAAGTACGGTCTGGAGTCCCACAAGGCTCCCATCTCGGCCCAGTTTTGTTTTTACTATTTGTAAATGACATTACTAGCAAATCAAGCATTTTCAAGCCTTGCTTTTCGCTGATGACTTAAAAATTTATAGAAAAATCACGGGGCCTGCTGATACCAAGCTCGTTCAAAGCGACTTAACTAATAAAGAAAACTGGTGCATAGCTAACAATATGACCTTAAACACACTAAAATGTTTATTCATTCGTTTCTCCAAAAAAAAGTCATCCTTTTCTACTTCCTACACACTGTGCAACACCACGTTGACTAAGATATGTGAAATACGGGATCTACGAGTTCTGGTCGACGACTTACTTAGTTTCAAGCCACACATCAACGAAATTGTTAAGAAGTCGGCACAGATGCTGGGTTTTGTAAAACGGAATACCCGGGGCTTCCAACTCCCAAAGACCAGAATAGTCTTATTCAATACCCTGGTGCGTGGTTGGTTGGAATACGCTAGTGTTGACTGGAATCCATTCTATGCAGTTCACTCGCAGAGAATTGAGAGAATACAAAGAGCATTCACTAAACATCTAGCCTATATATCCAGGAAAATTAGCCATCGCTGTCCATATGAGCAGCGCTTACACTTTTTCAACATAATGATACTGCGAGACCGTCGCCGTTCGCGTGACCTAATTTTCCTGCATAAAGTTGCAAACAGATTTGTGAAATGTAGCGATCTTGTTGAGCGTATCCAATATTCAGTCCCTTCAAAGCCTCCCAGATATCCCATCACCAGGTTGTTTTATATCTCTTTCCGCAAATCCAATCTTGGTCTCAACGCTCCCTTGATCCGAATGTGCAGAAATTACAACAGCTTTTCTAAATCATCAGAAACCGACCTACATGGAGTATCCCTTAACAAGTTTAGAAGATCAGTCTCTGAGGTACGGGATTGCGTAAAATAACCTATAAATAATATTAGTTATCTCTCACTCTCTCTCCTTCCACGTTTTCTGGCAACATTTTATTTAATTTTTTTAGTACTTATAGTTAATCTGTGGCGGTATCGACATCGCCACATGCGAACTACGCATCAAAGATCTGACGTCACACAAAAATCCTGACGTCACATAAATCCTGCATCGCGCAATTAAAGTTTACCGTGCAATGGACATATATACAAGAACCCGACATCAATCGTTGGGCAGTTGCCCGCCAGACGCAACACCCGTCTGGTCGGAGGATCCTCCCTTTTCTATGGTGGATGAGTGAACTTTACACCCTGTTCCTCATACCCCTAAAAATCTATTTATTTTGTATTTTGTTTACTTATTGTATTTTGTTTCTTTCAAGTTTTATTTTTATTTTATTACTATGTTGATTTGTGGCAAATGCTGTGTATACCTATAATAGGCATTCATACCAGTATTTTTTTTATCTTACTGTTCTGTTTTAATTGTTTTTGTATGTACTGCTGTTGATGTACCAAATAAATAAATAAATAAATGTAGTCGGCAACATATTCTATTGATTGGTATGGATATAGGTATTTCTTCACGATTAGTTATAATTTTCGTTTTGTCCCAGTTGATTTATAGCCCAACGGTCAACGACACTAAGTAAAGCGCTTGTCGGGATTCGAATCTACAAGGTCTCGTAAGCCGCTGGCGTTACCACTTGGCCACCACTGTATAACACCTTGATAATTTAACACATCGCCATTACACTCATGCGAAGCAGGGACGCGTCGCGTCGCTAGTCCCACTTATGTGACCAATGACCAATATACTGTCACTTTCAATCAAGACATCTGTCAATACTAAAGTCTTGTCGTGAATATCTATCACAAAATCCTCCGAACAAGTACTTAACAATACTAGTCGTGACTCATGCGTGGATGAAGTGCGAACGCCTCAGTTAGCGCGTTTTCGATAGGTCTAGATAGAGCCAAGGACAAGCGGAACACGCACGAGGTCGATCTAAACGAGAACCCTTAGTCCTAAACACGCTTACTTACGGGAGCTTTACGTAATATTACCACTTTGTCGCGAAACTTACGAATTACTTAACGCCTCACAGTGCAACAGTGCATACCTATTTAATGTATATATCATTTAATATTATACCATATATTATTATATGGCGTCTATGGCACACATTTTGTCGGGCCAGTGCACAGTGGTCCGCTACGGACGGCGTTCATCAATTCCTCATGGGTGCAGGAGTATTATAACATATCTCCATTTCGTAATGCGTGCGGTGAATAGTTAAAATGAAATGAAATTGTTTATTCTGTAAATAGGATATTGGAATCACTAATACAGGTCATATTAAAAAATATTAAAAAAAAAGCTAGATGAGGTTGGCGTTTCCTATCTGACTACTCTGAGAAGAAAGGCCGAAACAAACGCATAGGTTGCAGTCTTTTTTAAAGTCCAGACATAATCTTGGTCAGGTCTTAAGAGGACGGAAATGATCTGACTGTAATGGTCTTTTGAGGAAAGAACCACACAGATTAGAGTGGACACGTGCAGTCAGTGCAAGCATTTGTCAGTAATAGTGGAGCTCAACTCAGAACTTAAGGAGCTCAATGACTCCATGAACAATACCAAAGAAAGGACATTTGGGTAAGCCGCATAAATTACTCAAATTGCCAGACCATCGTTAAAACTAACTGAGAAAGAAGAAAATATAAAAATTAAATATTTAAACAAAAATAAAAATCCACATAGTCCTTACATTCACAATAATTAAAATAATACAATACTTTACAAAGTAATAATGCAGTCATTTTGTATGTAATATTCAATAATGTCAATTTGTACATAAAACTAGTGATCATTTTCCATAATAAAATCAAAACGTCACAAAGCTTAGCAGAGCGAGCACTGCAGCTCAATCCCAAGCGTTTTTGTCTTCTAAATAATCTGAATATAGTACATCATCACTCAACACTGTCCACTGTGTCCTGTCCGTCCGCATGCGGCGGTCAGGACACAGCCTGACCGCCGCGTGCGCACCACCACTCGACCGATCTTGCGCTTCCCGCATTCAGCGGCCCTTCACCGGATCGTGGTGGGGCGTGGTGGATCGTGGCACTTGGTGGGGTCTTAAGATATTACAATCATAATTAATTGTATGACCACTAATTAATTATTATATAGTAGAAATATTTAATTGACCCTCTCAAATCTTATTAATGAACCTCTAAAACTTGCTTTTTTTATAAATGAGCCTCTAAAAAACTTTTTCAGCTCCGAATGACGTACGCGGCCTCTTTTTAAATTTTCTGACCATTTCTCATTGTTGGTCGCAGATACTTGACTATTAAGTATTTTTATCTACACCCCTGCTGTAAATAATAGGTCTTTACCTATGAAATTGCCGTTTTGTATGAAAAAATTTAAACTAATTTTTTTCATGAATTTTTTATTTGTATTAATCGAAGTAATCACCCATGCAATCAATGCATCTTTGCCATCGCAGTGGCAGTTTATTGATGCCCTTCTTAAAGAAATCAGCTGGACGGGAGGCAACAAATTCTTCAAAGGCATTTTGTACTGCCTCTCGGGTATTGAATTTTTTTCCCGCCAAGAAGTTATCCAAATTCTGGAAAAAGTAGTAGTCTGTAGGCGCAAGGTCTGGTGAGTAGGGCGGATGACGGAGAGCTTCCAACCCCAGTTCTTGCAACTTGGAGACCGTCTGCTGTGCAGTATGAGGTCGCGCGTTGTGGTGCAGGAGCAGCGGAGACGAGCGATTAACCAATGCTGGTTGGAGATGCGCCAGTTTCTCCATCATTGTGTTCAGTTCTTCACAGTACACATCTGCAGTAATGCTCACCCCGTTTGGTAAGAAGCTGTGATGAATCACACCGGCGCTAGACCACCAAACAGTGACCATCAGTTTTCTAGGGGTAAGTTTTCGTTTAGGGCATTGTTTAGGTGCTGAACCAGGATCCAACCAACTTGCTGAGCGCTTGCGGTTATCAAACAGAATCCATTTTTCATCGCAGGTAACAATGCGGTTCAAAATTCCTTCATTTGTGTGTCTGTTGAGCAGTGCAAGGCACGTCTCGACGCGTACTTCGCGCTGGCGATCATTGAGTTCGTGGGGCACCCATTTGTCAAGCTTTTTTACCTTGCCAATTTGACGCAAATGGACCAATATTGTTTTGACGCTAACGTCGAAAGCTGCTGCTAATTCAGCCGTAGATTGTGTATCATCAGCTTCCACAATCGCCTTTAATTCGTCATTGTCGACCAAAGTCTTCGGACGACCGCGAGGTTCATTTTTCAGGTCGAAATTTCCAGAACGGAAGCGAGCAAACCAATAACAGGTGGTGCGTTGGTTTGTAGTGTTAGCTCCGTAAACGTCGTTGATGTTGCGTGCCGCTTGTGCCGCGTTGCTGCCACGACGGTACTCATATTCCATAATTACTCGAATTTTTAACGTATCCATGATGACGAAAAAGGTTGAAATGCGATGAAAATGTAACACTAATCAATAAAGAAATGACTACTTTTGGAAAAAAAAATCCATGTTTTTAAAATAAAATTAATTTGAAATTAGAATTCTTAGCCAAACGAAAATTATTTTGATTTGAAATGGCCAGTACTGCAGAACGGCAATTTCATAGGTAAAGACCTAATACTTACTAATATGTGAAGCCGCGGGGCGCAGCTAGTCCTCTATAAAAGTTACTCAGTTACTCGTAGCTTATTGCCAACATTAAAAAACCAGTGTCCTAATAAAAAAATATTTTATAGGCAAAAAAAATTTTTTTTTTTTTAAATCTTTTAGGAAACCAAAATGGGAATTATTTGAGGCTCACAATAAGAGGCACATTTATTATAAGTATTAGCGTGTCTATTGATAGTTTTAGGAAACCAAAATGAGAATTATTTGGGGTTCGATTAAACACACGCCTTTATGGTGCGGTACTCATGTGCGTTGTGAAAGTAGTGCAGACTGCAGTACAGCCTACTACTTTATGGTGCGGTACTCATGTGCGTTGTGAAAGTAGTGCAGACTGCAGTACAGCCTACTACTTTATGGTGCGGTACTCATGTGCGTTGTGAAAGTAGTGCAGACTGCAGTACAGCCTACTACTTTATGATGCGGTACTCATGTGCGTTGTGAAAGTAGTGCAGACTGCAGTACAGCCTACTACTTTATGGTGCGGTACTCATGTGCGTTGTGAAAGTAGTGCAGACTGCAGTACAGCCTACTACTTTATGGTGCGGTACTCATGTGCGTTGTGAAAGTAGTGCAGACTGCAGTACAGCCTACTACTTTATGATGCGGTACTCATGTGCGTTGTGAAAGTAGTGCAGACTGCAGTACAGCCTACTACTTTATGGTGCGGTACTCATGTGCGTTGTGAAAGTAGTGCAGACTGCAGTACAGCCTACTACTTTATGGTGCGGTACTCATGTGCGTTGTGAAAGTAGTGCAGACTGCAGTACAGCCTACTACTTTATGATGCGGTACTCATGTGCGTTGTGAAAGTAGTGCAGACTACAGTACAGCCTACTACTTTATGGTGCGGTACTCATGTGCGTTGTGAAAGTAGTGCAGACTGCAGTACAGCCTACTACTTTATGATGCGGTACTCATGTGCGTTGTGAGAGTAGTGCAGACTGCAGTACAGCCTACTACTTTATGGTGCGGTACTCATGTGCGTTGTGAAAGTAGTGCAGACTGCAGTACAGCCTACTACTTTATGATGCGGTACTCATGTGCGTTGTGAGAGTAGTGCAGACTGCAGTACAGCCTACTACTTTATGATGCGGTACTCATGTGCGTTGTGAGAGTAGTGCAGATTGCAGTACAGCCTACTACTTTATGGTGCGGTACTCATGTGCGTTGTGAGAGTAGTGCAGACTGCAGTACAGCCTACTACTTTATGGTGCGGTACTCATGTGCGTTGTGAAAGTAGTGCAGACTGCAGTACAGCCTACTACTTTATGGTGCGGTACTCATGTGCGGTGTCAGAGTAGTGCAGACTAGTTTTTTTTAGACACATTATTTTAGTTTAGTTTTGCGTAGACTACTTCGAAAGAACATTAAAAAAAAAAAAACGCGTTTTTATTTGTCGCTTTTTAGTGGGTCAGTTTTTAATTTATCTAAGTTATCATAGCCTAATCTCAACTGCTCATCACCTTTCACAAAATATTCCTTTTCCCGATGGAGGGACGTTAATCGTTGAAGAGTTCTCCTGGTAAGTCACCATCAGCTCCAATTCACCATATACATTGTGACGAGCATAAATTGCTTGGCAAACATATTAAAGTAATCGAATCGCAACCCTTGAAATACTTATTACTTATTGAGAAGTTCTGGTGGCCATCTGTGTCTTCATCATTAGTTCCACTTCACCAAATGGTGCTTTTCGCGAGCAACTGCACGAGTTACTAGATAAAATACCCAAATCGCTATAGGTTTGCCTATAATATGTGAATAGTTCCCTCGATTTCTCTAGGATCACATCATCAGATCCTGACTTGATGGCAATGGGACTATGGAGGGAGATGGGAATGGAGGAAGTATATCTTTTAAACAAAAAAATAAATTTGCAAATCCGTGTATAAAACGGCGGAGTAACGTCAGGATATAAATTGAAAAAAATATTCAAACATTGGAATTGATAACCTAACCTACATAACTCCTTTTAGAAATCGGTTAAAAATTCTATTACAACATTAGCTCGTTGTAGTAACGAGGTTAACTCTGTTTAAAGCTTATTTTTAAGGGTTCTATACGGGCAGTTTGTGGGTCAATGTACGCGGAGGGCTCTAATGCTCTAACAACTCTCTAATTTCATGAAAGTGCCAAATGTCATGATTTCATGAAATAGTCATTCAATGCACTTACATGAACTTAGAAAGTTGTATTGCTGATTCTAATGTTTATAATTCTGTAAACCCATATTTGTTACGGCCGCTAATAATATTTTGATCAACATACAACCTAACACTGACCTGCAAATTGCAAAAAACGTAAGAAAATTTGAATTTCGCGAATACTAACCCTTAGTTGATAAGTTTGTTGTTGTACTAACCAGTGGACCAATATTGTCAAATTAAATAAATATAATATAATAATCAGTAAGTACATTACTGTCGCGGCATGCAACTGGCGCATTGATGGACGATCGTGAACATGTTACCCTCCTTCTAGGGCAGTCGGGTAAAAAGACTTATCATTATTCTGAATGCTTCTTTTTAATACCTACATTATTATGAAACTATACCTACTGAATGTCTTGTTAGTAATAAAGAAAAAATTACGGGAATAATCGTAGCAAATCCTTTGTAGCAAGTAGCAACACACGCGTAGCACTTCTACGTAGCGGCACTCGTGCTACGAGCGTCTACGGCTGTTATTATGCTGGCGATTTCATGACGCACGTCCTTGAGAGCAACGACTGCTAACAATCTGTTAGCTGAAGGTCACGCCGCTCTGCTGCTCATTAAATTAATATTATATTGTATTTAAAACGAATTACCTAACCGAGCGGGTTACCTTGAAAGATTACCCATTTACATAAACTTTTGAGAGAGTACTTGACTGTAATAACGAGTCGTTTTGAACGACGTGGCTGTTTAATGTTTTGGAGGGTTTGCATCCTCAATATTATATGCAATTGTGGTACCATAAAGCACTTTAAAATGATATTATCTACCAGTCCCAGTCGATCACTTCTATTGCAATCCGCGCTCTCTATGACTGTCACGTGCCGCAACGCGATCACCAGTAAGTGGCTTGTCGCCTCGTTTACTTAGCAATAATGTGTCAATGTTATTGACACAGTTCGCGCTGATTCCAATGAAAAGAGGACGTTAATAAACCGATGATGGTATGATGAGTGGAGGGTCCGAGTGATTAAACAATGTTTGTTAGGAAAGAGAAAGACGGTTATGTTGACAAACTACTAGCTACCCTTCATCTGTTATAATTATGAAAATTGATTACAAGCATGTGTAACAACATTATACGACTATCGATTGACAGAGGTGACTTCAGGTGACCCATTAAAATCAGTGCGTCATGACTCGCCATTCAAATCGAACCACGACTTGATATGAGTCGCACTTAAACATTTCTAACGTTTCTTCAAAGGCAGACCACTGTTTACCTCTTCGCTGGGCACGTGGCGCTTGCGCGATCATATCCGCATTAGTAGTGTGTATAGACAGAACGACGCAGGTGGGCAGCGGGGCGCGGCACTTACGACCTGTGGCCGCCGAGCGCTGACCAGTGGCCGACAGTACGCGCTCAGTGATCGCTAGCCGCCGAGCAGAACGGCCGCGCCGCTGCGCCGCCGCTCGCTCGCCACGCGCCCGCCACCACGCGAACACGCGCCCGTGACTTCCGGCGACCGACACAACATGTAACGCGCCGCCATGCCACCCGCGCCCGCTCCCACCGACGAGACGAGCGCCTTCACGGTGATCAACCACGAGCAGAGCGCAGCGGACAAGTTGCAGCCCGCGGCTGAGCCGGCGCCGCCGCGCGTGCATGTGGTGAAGCCGCTGCAGCGTGCCCCCGCGCCTCCCGCGCCGCCGGCGCCCCCCGCCGCCATGGGCGCGCCCACAATTCACACCATCCTCGATCCCAAGTTCTCCCGCGCGCTGGACTTTAAACTCCGAAGACTTAAAGAGAAAGAAATTCTGCAAGCTAATCTCCGTAGACCGATGCGATACCGCTCGAAGAACGGCATCCTCGCAGCATCTAATCCGAACATCTTCTCCAGCGAACAGGCGCTGCCAAAAATTCTGAGTCAATCGCATCCGCGCATCAACATCATCGAGCCGGAGAGCGAGAAAAAGATTTCACCCAAAATGGAGAAGTCACCATCACCGGGACGCAAGACCCGTTCCCGCAACGCGGCGTCCAATGACGGGGACAAGCCGCGGTTCGTGACGACGGTGAGGAGCGGACAATTTCTGTTGCCGCCGCCAGAGGTGGCACGGATACTCGGACTTGAGACCCTGTACCCGGCCAAGGAGAGAGACAAGATAGTATACTCGTACGCGAGCAAGCCGAAAGCGGTGGCTCCGCGGTCGAAGCGATCCGTTCAGGAGAAGAAGGAGAATGTGGTGCCGAACAGTGGCGTGCTGGAGACGCGCGCCGGCCAGCTGTACGGCGGCGTGCGCGCGCTCGTGGCCAGCGTCGTGGGCATGCAGCGCCTGCTGGACATGCCGCGTACGGCCACCAGCGAGTAAGTCACGCCGACTGATAGGTCAGCTGTACGTAGCGATGCACTACGTGGACCCTTATTACAAGAGGTTCTTCCAGTGTTTGTGGGCACGACCACACCGTTGTGTGCTGGCATCCCTTGTTATATTCCTAGGAATGCAACTGGACTCGACAGCTGGCACTATTTGGCTCTCGGTAATGGACGAGGAATGGCAGTCCGATGGCCCACTTTCCGTCGGCGCGCGCTCGCCTGACCAGGTCAACAACACTCGCTTAGCTTCCGCTACACTATATTCGCTTATCTTATCATGAATTCGATTTGTTTTAGGCATCCTCCACTCATTAAAATAATAGGTATATTATATTGTTATATTTCACATTTTGGTTTATAAAACTAATAGACAGTTGCTGTTGCAGTTAACAACTAAGAATCAAATATTGTATTATCTTGTTCCTGTATCTAATATGTACATTCGATTCAAACATCCGTTGTGTTCATAAGTCCCGACGTATAAGTAGGTATCGCGATCTACGACTTCAGAATAGGTATTCGGAAGTGGCGTATGCACAGGTGTGCAAACGCCACGCAATATAATATATAGGTAAAGCTAGGTAATATTTAAGTTTAATTTCATTTTTGGCATTTCATACGTAAGGTCTTTTAAAAAGCAGAAAATAACAGTTAAATTTAAAAACCCCCGACAAAAACAATGCTTCTAAAAAGTAATAAGATGTTTATTGTTTATTTATAATTTTTTATATAAGTAAGTATATAAAAAAATAAAAAATAAAACATCTGAATTGATAACCTCCTCCTTTTAAAACTCGGTTATAAACATCGTAAATCCTGCTAGTGACTTATGTTTTGCTTGTTACAGCGGCAGCCTGAGCACGGCGCAGTATGCCAACATGATGCACGAGAAGCGCGTAGTGCGCGGCAGCACCATCACGTCGCACCCGCACGCCGCGGTACGTACCACACACAACCCGACACACACCTTGATACCAACGTGACACTCGTCATATTCTTGCCGACACGCCTGACATTCTCGTCGAAACTCGCGACACTAGTGTAACATTGGTCCTCAGACCAACAAAAAAGGAAAGACGGAGCATTAGGAACATCAAACATGAAGCCATCTTTTTATTTATGTGTGTGTAAAAAGGGTTGTCATTTGTTAAAGTTTTTTCCTATAATTTGGGGAATAATATTTTGGGTAGGATAGTATTGTACGAGTAAGATATTGTTGAGTATGGTATTGGACCACACTTGTTAGGAAGGATTCCGAAACAAAACCATTTTTTTTTACATAGCAAAATATAATAAAATAACAATTAAGTACAAAGTGCATTTACATACAGCCCTATCGTCAATGGCTACATGAAGCAAGTCTGGTAAGTCCTACAAAAAAAAATTACACGAGTAGTGGCAGCTTTTGTTTAAAACCTTAGGAAGATGAATGAAGAATTAGGACATACTTGAACAAACGTACAGCTAGAACTTTGTGAAACTGAGTTTTTAGCAATTACGTAGGACGATTGAAATAACATCTAAAAAATAAAATTTGAGACAGTAGTATTTAAATTAGCTAGACTAAGCTGAGAAAGTAACTAAAATAAAATAAAAAATACAGTCTCGTGTTTAATTACTGTTTTGATAAAATCTCATTTTTGTTTTTTAAATTGTATATACCTTTTTAGGATATCCGCTTTTGATCACACGGCGAAGTCCACGATTAGTTGAATAAAGGTCATTACTGTCAAAATTATCGGAACAAACCACGCTGGTTTTCGATGGCAGCCATTCTGGATAATTCCGACTATTTCTTATAGCTACTATCCATTTACTTTTATTTTCAATATTACTTGGAAATCTAAAATATTAAATATATAAAAAAACAGGCATATAATTACTCGAACTAATAAATATCGAACGGAGAAATTTCAAATCATATTATGGCAACCCTCGCTCTTTAAATGTCACTGTTTTCGTTCGTTCATTCGTTCAGGTTTTTGTTCCAAGTAACCTAAAATTCATAGTAAACTAAATTAAGAAACGATGTTATTTGAAGTACTTACATGTGAAAAGTGATTCCATGAGACTTTTTATGTGATTTGCTATTGTTTTTACATGTTTTCACTACACAAGAAGGCATAATTCTATTTTTTTTATTGAAGTTTACTAGACGACGACTCGTAACGTACTAGGAGCGATGAGCATAGTTTTTGTGTAGGTGTGTGCGTGAGCCTGTGTGTTTACTTGTAGGAGCATAGTTTTGTGGCTACACGTTTGATGTACGTAATGCTCCATCTTTCTTTTTTTGTTAGTCTGAGCATTGGTCGTTAAACGTTGACCAGAGACCCTAATGCATTTTATAATCTAAACCCGAAGAGAGTGGTACGAGTGTCACTCTCTTCGATACACATTGACATCACTGTGACACTCGTGACACAAACACACTGTATCGTGTATACTCCACATACTTCCTGCGAACATTTCCGTCTTACTTGTATTCAGTTCCATACCATGTACTAAGCTTTACTGGAGCAGTCTTCTCTCCTCGGTCATAATTCACCATAGAACTCTTGTAAGGCGACTGTTTCTTAGGTTTTTCTTATGTCGTATTCGGTGAGCAGCAGTTGACGACACAGTCACAGCTCCCCTCTGTAGACGGTCGTTCGACTTAATTAACCGCTGATGGAATGTAAATATATTCCATTTATTTGACCGCCACCAAAAAACAAGGTTCTTACTCACTAGGCATGTCACTGGCCTTATAATGCTGTGAATTGCAACTATTTAACAAGGTAACTCAGCGCAATTCAATCTGCGTAGCCTTTTCCCAACTATGTTGAGGTTGGCTTCCTGTCTAACTGGATTCACCGACTTCCAAAAAAAACACTAAAAAAACGTTGTGGTACCTATCCCACACAAATTCGAATACCACTACCTGCTATGTAAATAACAGTGACGGAGTCAAATAAGATATCATCTACGTGGACTAAGTGGGTTTTTTTTTTTGTAAATATGTGAGGTACCCAGGATTTTGTAATATCTATATACATTTTTAAAAGAGTGTCCTTGGAGTTTCTTGCCCGTTCTTCTCCATAGAGATCTACAAATTTGAATGGGCAACTAGCTTCAACTTTTTGACTAACTGACCGACTCTTTGACAATTCAAAAGTGCCTGTAAATGGTTTAATTGAAATAAATGCTTTGAGTTTGAGTTTGAGTTTGAGCACCATGTATCTAATACATAATTAATTTTACAATGCATGTGCTCGAAAAGCGCGTTTTCAAAGCAGTCAAATCTTGCGGAAAGTGCCACGTTTTTACACTAGTGCTTTTTACTTTTCAGTTTCTATTTTTTTAATTTTTAACTCCCTCGTCATTCCAGTATTGTTTTTGTTTGAAATCATATGTGAGAGGGGACGAGGTCCTGGCGGGTGTTGGCCGCCGTGTGCGATCGACCCGCGTCAGGAACGATGTTCCTTAGCAATAAAACGAATACTTCATTAAACGCATTATTATTTACCTACACGGTTCAGCCATTGCATGCACCCTTATACACAATGTTTTGCGTGCGTTACCTTGCGCACTACCGTAAACAGCGATTTTTCACACCAAAAATTAAAGTCGTTGCACCAGTAATTATTTTTATGCAATGTTACTTAATTTGATGTACACAGTACGTAGTTGACGGCTATGTGATGGGTCTTTTTACACCCAATTAATATACCTATACAAAATATTTTAAAAGAGTAACGGTGGAGTTTCTTGCCCATTTTTCTCCATAAGATAACTAGCTTTTGGAAGGGGAAACTAGAAACAATCCTATTTTTTTTTTTGTAAATTTTTGACGTTAAATGTTAAATGATAAATGATTTTTATTTCTGTAAGTAGGTTTGTCCAAACACTTTTACACGTCAATCACATTTTTAAAACTAGATGAGGTCGACGTTTCCTATCTGACTACTCTGAGAAGAAAGGCCGAAACAAACTCAGAGGTCACAGTCTCTTTTAAAGTCCAGACATAATCTTGGTCAGATCATGTGAAGACCATGTAGATTGGTGTCTGAAATGGACTTTTGAGGAAAGAACCACACAGATTGAGTGGACCTGTCCAGTCAGTGCAAGCATTTGTCAATAATCGTGCAGCTCAACTCCAATTTTAAGGAGCTCAACGATTTGACGAACAGCACCAAAGAAAGGACATTTGGTTAGGCCGCATAAATTGCTCAAACTGCCAGACCATGATTAATTAAAAACTAAGGAAAAATTAATACTAAAAAAGAAAAGAAACAAAGATCCACATAGTCTTCACATTCACAATAATTAAAATAATATAATACTTTACAAAGTAAACATTAATGTCACTGTATAAGTTAATAATAAAATAAAAAGTCACTACGAAAGTCAGTTCGAAAGTACCTTTTATGTATGTGCCTAACTGAAATAAATAAATTGACTTTGACTTTGAAATGAAGGTCACATAGATTCTCAGACATAGTTATTATGTTTAAGTATTTTAAATACAAAACTAATCAGTACCACACTTATAAAGTATTTTATTGTTCGTTAAAAGCACGCTATGGTATAAAGTATAGACACAAAGCATATTTTTCAACAGACTTGCTCGTAAAGTGGCTCTTATTGAACCGCTTTTAGGTTCATAATGCAGTATATTATGGATGCGTGCTTTTTGCTTTATATTACCGCACTAGTGCGGTAATATGTGCCACAGATTACTATTTACTAGTCTGAGTAATGACATGGCAGTATGGAATTAGTAAGTACTATCATGGCAGCATGGAATTTGTATCCAATAGAAATTGTTTTTGGTGAAACTTTTTACCAAAAACAAGCGCTCAAAAGCAAGTTTTTATTTAAAAAAAAAGAACCATAAGCAAAAAAAATCCCATGCATGCCCATGGGATTTTTTTTACCATAATTAAACGTCAGTGGGATACTATACATTGAATTAGTATGAACTATCCTACTAAAAAATGAGCATTCTCTATTTACACATTATCTATTTGCAAAAAGTCTGTTTTTTTCCTCGCAAGTGTGTTGAAAAACGTCGTATGAAACGCGTGTGCATTGATTATTACACTCTCGGCTACCTTATCGTAATAATACCGCTTCGACTGTAATGTTCAATAGAGCACACTCGTATCACAATGTACTATTTTTAAACAGATCACAGTCGACCACAAATTGGTATCATAAGCAAGCTCATAAAATAATACATCTTGTTATATTCCTACGTGTTGTCTCGGCGATTCACCTTCACCGCGTTTATATGTTAAAGTTTTAATCAAATTAGTGTGCACTATCTTGAACGACAGCATTGTAATCTAACGTACCTATTTGATCTATTGCAATGGAGGATTGGGATTGGGAGGATTGTAAAGTCATGTCCATGTGCACATGCTTGTTAACGCGGTGCTCGGTGCAGCCGGCTGCACTTCCGAACCTTGCTGCGTTGACACGGTGCTCGGTACAGCCGGCCGCACTCCCGAACTTTGCTGCGTTAACACGGTGCTCGGTGCAGCCGGCCGCACTCCCGAACCTTTCTGCGATAACACGGTGCTCAGTGCAGCCGGCCGCACTCCCAAACCTTGCTGTGTTACGATCGATGACAATGTCATGTCCATGTTAAAGCTTGTTAACACGGTGCTCTGTGCAGCCGGCCGCACTCCGGAACCTTGCTGTGCTACGATGATAATGTCATGTCCATGTTAAAGCTTGTTAACATGGTGCTCGGTGCAACCGGATGTACTCCCGAACCTTGCTATGGTAACATGGTGCTCGATACAGCCGGCCGCACTCCCGAACGTTGCTGTTACTTACGATCGATGACAATGTCATGTCCATGTTAAAGCTTGTTAACACCGTGCTCGGTGCAATCGGCCGTACTCCCGAACCTTACTGTATTAACACGGTGCTCGATGCAGCCGGCCGCACTCCCGAACCTTGCTGCGTTACTTACGATCGATGACAATGTCATGTCCATGTTAAAGCTTGTTAACACGGTGCTCGGTGCAACCGGCCGTACTCCCGAACCTTACTGTATTAACACGGTGCTCGATGCAGCCGGCCGCACTCCCGAACCTTGCTGTGTTACTTACGATCGATGACAATGTCATGTCCATGTTAAAGCTTGTTAACACGGTGCTCGGTGCAACCGGCCGTACTCCCGAACCTTACTGTATTAACACGGTGCTCGATGCAGCCGGCCGCACTCCCGAACCTTGCTGTGTTACTTACGATCGATGACAATGTCATGTTCATGTTAAAGCTTGTTAACACGGTGCTCGGTGCAACCGGCCGTACTCCCGAACCTTACTGTATTAACACGGTGCTCGATGCAGCAGGCCGCACTCCCGAACCTTGCTGTTACGATCGATGACAATCACGTGAATCATTAAAAGGCTACAGTCAGTCGTAATTTTTCACGTATACCAGACATTTTATCGTTCCGGATTCCAACCTTTGTTGTCACTGCGATTCTAGAATATCGTAACAACTTTTATTGTAGTTATAGGTAAGGGAATGGTTACGCAGTGGCGTATGTTTATATTATTTTATTCACACACAATGGCTGAAATCTACGTGAAAATATCCTACCGAATGGTCACCGTGTGACCCCGTTCCCTCGACGATGATCAGTACGATATACTACTACGTAATTTTGGGACCACATGGCAGTTTTTATACTACATTTGTTTTTAACCCTATGAGAAGATCAGGGCTCGTGGCTAAATAATAACAGCCGCACGGGGCGAAAGTGCCGCGGTTGGTTCGTGGATAGGTGACCATTCATTAGATATCGATCAGACCCCTCCATTCCTCAGAAAGCACGCTAAGCCGTTGATCTCGGCTGCCATTCGTAGATCTTTGACAGTCTTCTACGTACTGCAGGTCCCCGACGGGTAGGGCCTCTGCCCATCCTGTCGGGGACCAAAAAGGCGTGATGTTATGTTTTATGTTTCTTATTTTTGCGTCTTTATGCAAATTAAACGTTCTAGTAATCGAAACAAATTATTTATTGTCAATGTTGTCAATCATAAGTAATTAAGGCGTTTTTAGGGGTTAGCCATAACGGGTTTCTGGGTTACTTATGCCCGTTTTCACCAACATCCCATAAACTAGCATCTACGTATGGGGCAGTTAGCTTAAAAGCTCCCCCAAACTAGCCCCTAAATTAAATTTCATTTCACCATCATTTTCGTCACCTAACTAGGGGCACATACTTAGGTGACGTTTTGTTTTCGATAATAGTGACTGATCCGTTTTTGAACTTATCGATACTTTGAACAAGATAGTTTTTAATGAAATTCTCTAAAGTATACACTTATATGGATACAATTACTAATAAATTATGCTTTGATAATAATAATAAATATTATTTCATTCATATTTGTAATTAATTTCATAATTTATTGCTTATTTACTCTGTGTAAAAAACCTCGCGTGTTATCTGTGGACTTATTTGTATTTGAAATTTATTTCTTTTGAATTATTTCTGAAAAAAAAAAGTACTTAATGTAACTATGCGAATACAATAAGGACAGAGGTTCCTAACTCACAAGTGTATGGTTGTATTTTTAGTGTGTATTTGTGTTTTTATTGTGTATTTGTGTTTTTATTGTTGTACTCATGTGTGTTGTAAGTGTTACTACTAACATAGTTTTTAAGTTTGTACTGATAACCGTGCGTTTGCACTGGCGAAACATTTACGATAAAACATGTTGAAATCTCTATTTTCTGTCAATGTTCCATACAATTTTTGACAGGAACTAGAGATTTAAACATGTTTTGTTGTAATGTTTCGCCAGTGCAAACGCACGGTTACTAACACGCTATGGGCCGCCGACGCCTGAAAATAAATGATTTTTATTTATTTATTTATTATTTTCATTGGTAATTAGGTCTCCACGTAAGTATCGCCGACTAAACAAAGAAAAAATACCACGTACATATATGTACTTGGGTTACATTTTTTTTTTATATTACGTTAATAAATTATAAAAACTTAAGTAGGTACTCCCTATTGTCAGGAAATTCTAAGGTATGTTCAATCATTTCAAATAAATACAACACTGAAGATTTAGATAACCTGTACCTCCGAAAAAAATCTGTTTCATCAAAACTTTCGAAGGAGTTTGGTCGTTTTCGATATATTTTTGGTCTACGGCTGTTATTTACGTCGAATATAGTAGAAACATTTTCTAAATTTTCGAAAAATTCATTTATGTCACTATCCATGGTCGTTGCTTGAGAAATCACTTACTTATGTGCCGGTTTATGGGCCCACATTTCGACCACCCAAATTTAGGGGACCTTTCATCGTTTAACTCGCTGACTGAATGCATTAGTGGCACAAGTCGAATTTGTGGCAATTTGAGTTAGTAATGAATTCTTGTTCTAAATTAGGTACTTTATTATATGCATTAAAGACCCAACTTGTTAGTTCATAAACTACCCGGTTGGAGGCGTAAGTGTCATTAGTGAATAAACGATATCGTTGCGACACTTTCATGCAACAGCGGCTCATCGTTAGTCGGCCGCATGTGTTCGCGGCTATTGCACGCTTAATGTTGTGCAATAGTGACACTTTGGAGTTGTGCCAGTTTTGCACGAACATCGTGAAGTGTTTTTAGTTGTGCCGCCGTAATTTTGATAACAATGATGCCAAACAAAAATATGTGTGCTCTACCACGGTAAGTAGTTATTTATTTTATTTTAAATAAAAATAATCACCATTATTAATACAACATAATGGAACCATACCTACTATGAAAAGTGAAAATCACTTGTTTACGTAAAATAAAATTTTAATTACGTAGGTACGGGTCGAATACAATCCAGCTAGAAATATTATACGTAGCTGATTATAATGTTCTATTGTAATGTTTTTCCATGTATCACTATAATAGTAAATACTTAATCCAGTGTATGATTTGTCTTAAAGGGTAAAATATTCCTTTATAGATGTAATTGAAAAATAAAAATCTTTTATCAAGGTCGCTCCCAAAAACGAATAATGCTAATGGACATCGTGTAATATAATGCAAATTCCATAATACCGCATAGAATTGAGTATGAATTAATATACAATAACGGTTTTCTTTTCAGATCTAATGAAGCCCCTTGTGAACACGATATGACAGCTTCATCAGTAAGTGACACTGGTGTAAAAAAATTGAGTGATGCTAGAAACACAATTGAAAACAAATGTTTCTCCGGACTTGATTATGATTTAATGAAGGATCTCTTTGGCAGAAATTGTGTCTCGAATGTAGCTCAGATTCTATGTGACTCACCATTGACTGCATCAGATTTCGAGTTTTCGCAAAGTCAACCTGAAAGCTTGGAAAAACAATCAAAAAGTGTAATTTCTTTGGAAAACGATAGACCAACGTTCTCAAGCGTGCCAGAGGGAGAAATATTGTGCGAAGGTTCGGCATCTTTAGATACAGATAAAATTGTAAATTACTGTACAATGGATGAGGTAGACACGCCAAACGATCCAAACAAAATTTTCTGTAGTCCTGGTAGTCCTTCGATATTGCCGCCAACGTCTGAATTTCGAACGGAACCCATAGAAGACGATTTGACTGATTGTGAAAGTCCTAATAAACAGCAAATGCCCCTGAATCTATCTCCATTGAATAGCCCTTCGCGATATGATATTCTGATTGATTTACCCACCAATGTGTCTTCAGCGCACCATAACACTGATGCCAATATACTACCAACTTCTGCGATTCTATCAGATGTGTCTTTAAGTTCAGAGTCAGAGATTGACGACTCTGATGCCGACCCTGATTATGGAAATCTTGATAGGATCCAATCCAGAATCTCTGAGTCTGATGAAAGTTTATCTAGTCTATCTGAAAGTGTGCAGGAAGAAAACATTAAGCCTAAAACTCGCAAACGAAAAGCAAATCCTGCATTGTGGAAAAGAAATAGAGCAAAAGAATTACGTAATTCTGGACAAGAGTACAAAGCTTTAAAAAAAGGTAATCTGGTGCCTTCAAGGACAATAGGGCTTCCCTGCACTGACTCTTGCAGACGTAAATGCACACTAAAAATAAGCGAAGATGAACGGAAGGAATATTTCCAATCGTTTTGGTCTTTGAAAGACCTTAACAGACAAAGACAATTCATTGCAAATTCTATGGAACTGATTCAACCTAAATACAGATATCCTGTCCTACGCGAAAATCGGACAGCTCGGAAATTAAACCATACTTTTTTTATGTACAAGGCCCAAGAGAAAGTAAGTGTCTGCAAAACGTTTTTTACTTCTACTCTAGGTATAACAAACCGATGCATAAGAACTGTACTTGAAAAGACAGAGAAAGGCTTCACTACAGAAGATCGAAGAGGCAAACATGAAAAACACGCTACGATACCTGAAGAAGTAAAAGACGGTGCTCGTAAGCATATTTCTAGTATTCCGACAGTTGAAAGTCACTACACGCGTGCAGATAGTTCTAAAAATTACATAGAAGGAGGACGAACACTGATGGACCTATACAGAGATTACAAGCAAGATTGTCTAAATGAAAATCGTGATTTCGTTACTTTCTCAATCTACAGACAAATATTTAATTATGAATTTAATATAGAATTTTTTAAGCCAAAAAAAGATTTATGCCAATACTGTGAATCATACAAAAATAAAGATTATGGGGAAAGATTAGACATAGAAATCGAGTACATGAGACACCACGAAGAGAAAAATATAGCTAGAACTGAGAAAGAAGAAGATAAAACAAAAATTTCTAAGAATTACAGAGTTGCATGCTTCGATCTTCAGGCCGCTTTACCAACCCCGAAAGGTGAGATTTCGACTTTTTATTATAAAAGCAAATTGTCCACATACAATTTTACCATTTGTGACTTGAATAAGAAAGGATTGGGCACAGTTAATTGCTACGTTTGGCATGAAGGTGAAGGGCACAAAGGATCTAATGAGATTGGGTCTTGCTTACTGCATTACTTAGAAATGTGTGCTTCAAGACAGGATATTGCTGGTTGCTCTAATGATGTCGACGAAGTAGAAGTGGTACTGTATTCCGATAATTGTGGTGGTCAGGGAAAGAACAAATTCATAATTGCTGCTTATCTTTATGCTGTGTCAAATTTTAACATAAAAGGAATTACACATAAATTTTTGGTTGTTGGCCATACACAAAACGAAGGCGATGTGAGCCATTCATTAATTGAAAAAAATATCAAGAAAGCATTGAAATCTAACCCAATTTATCTACCATCGCAATATACTACTTTAATTTCAACAGCACGGAAATCTGGAGAATCATTTAAGGTGCATGAATTAGATCACAGCTTCTTTTTTGACCTGAAAGATCTCATAGATACCACTGCAACCAATTTTAATGTTAATACATGTGGGGAGAAGTTTAATTTTAACGACATTTGTGTCTTACGAGTGGAAAAAGAAAATCCTGGTGTCTTCTTTTATAAGACTTCATACAAAGATGACAACTACAAAACGGTCAACATCAGATCCAGCAGAACTAGAAAACAACTGAGACTTATACAAGATGCGCAACTGAAGAAAGCTTACCCTGATAAGATACCCATTTCCCAAAGAAAATTTCAAGATTTGATGTCATTAGTTAATTCTAATACTATTCCACGTTGTTATGCAGATTTTTTTCAGAACTTGAAACATGATTGATTTGGTTACAAATTTTGGTTAGGTATTTTGTGGAAGTTTTGGAAAATCAAACTTCCACAAAATTCCTACATGTTTTACTCTTTTAGAGAACTTATGTTCTTGTCTACTCTTTGATTAGGTACGAGTACCTATTTTTGAGATTGTTAATTAATATGTGATAAATAACTGACCTCTAATTTCCTATTGGAATCATAAGGCTGATTTTTTGTGATTTGAGAGTTTATTGAACTTAAACCTAAGAAGTTTTTGATAAGTTTTTGTTAGTTAATTTGTAATATTGCTAAAGTGGATTATATGTTTTGTTTTGTACGTGTGGTGCTTTTTATGATGGGCAAACATAGAGTACAATTACTAAATTTCGTTTATTGATTTGTTTAAAACTGATTCTCAACACGTCAGACTGAAAAGTATGATAATAAATAAAGTGACTAAACATTTATGGTACTTTTATTTATGATTTAACAATTCCATTGATGAGCACTTCTAGTTTTATATTTTACATAGCTAGTTTTTCGCGAAAATTTATTCTTATTTTCTTTACTTTTATAACATAATTTCTGGCATTAACCAAAAAAGTGCAAACAAAACAATTCAATACTAGCACAACTCGGAGTCGCCATCTTCTGAACCTCATATTAATCAAAATAACAAAAACTCTTTCAAAATTATTACTGCCGGCAACTGAAACTATAACGTAGATGTTTATAAACCAAACATGAACTATATATTCCATAAAGTACAGTCAGTAAGAGCTAATTTGTGCGCGCGCACTAGTCTTTGAATATTAAAATGTCCGTTTTCTCAAATATTTGAATTTTGTCTTGTGCCACTATCGAATTCAGTCAGCGATTACTGACCCCTTACTGTTGGTGAAACAGAAACCACCCCCTAACAGCCCCCTAACCATTCTTAGGGGATCCCATAAACTTAGGGGATGTCGGTGAAAACGAGCATTAGACTTGTCGACTGAGAAAGTTATCAAACAACTTGTTGATGAGCACCCCAATTCCACGATCTGTGTAAATCTGATCTTTAATCATAAAGGGCTGAGAGACTGGAGATTGGTTCCACAGTTTCTAATTTTTTTAACCGACTTCAAAAGAAGGAGGTTCTCAATTAATCTGTATGTTTTTTTTTTTGCTTGAGTAGTTTTTGAGTTAGCTTCAATATTACGTATTTTCAGGTAGTGGTATTCGAATTTGTGTGTACATCTAAAAAGTGAAAAATAAAAACTTTTTAACAAAAACACCAACCGACTTCCAAAAAAAACACTAAAAAGTAAGGATTTTTATTTTTCACTTTTTACTTGTGGTACCTACCCCACACAAATTCTAATACCACAACCTGCTATGTCAATAACAGTGATTGTATCAAATAAGATGTCGTCTATGTAGCCTAAGTGAGAAAAATACGTAATTATTAAAGCTAACTCAAAAACAACTGAAGCAAAGTTAATACAATTTATATGGGACCACACGGGAAGCACCAGCTTTCAAATAAAATAGAATCATCAAAATCGGTTCACCCAGTCGAAAGTTCAGAGGTAAAAAAAAAACAAAAAAACAAAAAAATACAGACGAATTGATAACCTCCTCCTTTGTTTGAAGGACGTTAAAAACAGTGATATACACCTACATTATATAAGTACCTACATTTTAATTTCAACTGTTTATGAGTGGCTTTTGTGGACATGATAATTATTCAGATTTGTTACAGTTGTACTGGTATTCATGACATTTGGTTTAAATAAGTTTTTATTTTTATTATCTTATTTATCTTTTATAAAGATTCTTTTCTATTTTGTGAATTTTAGAATCTTGTAAGCTTAGTGGACTGTAGATTTGTTGACCATTTTCTATTTTGTTAAATGGCTACGTATGTCTCCTCACGCACTCAAAACTTTTGTACAAAATCGTGTTGTACAAATCAACGAACTGACTGACGATATCATTTGGCGGCACGTTAGGGGTACCGTGAACCCTGCTGACCTCATCACAAGAGGAGCTAGTTTAGAGTCGTTAAATATAGTAACAATCACATATGGTGGAACGGTCCAACGTTCTTACGTGAACCTAACACATTTATTTTCTCAAATAATAATGAAGAAATACCCACCGAATTACCGGAAATGAAGTCACAAACCATAAATTTTAATTGTAATCAGTTCATTCAGGTAATTGATCTTGACCGCTTTTCATTATTTAATCGTTTGCAACGGGCTTGTGCTTATATGTTGCGATTCATAAATAATGTACGTGCGCACATTCCCGGTGACGGTCGAAGCCGCATAGCTGGTTCGTTATTAGTAAATGAACTACAAGAGTCACTTACCGTTTTGACTCAGTTAGTTCAACAACACTACAATACTACAATCTTAAAAATAATATACCGTTAAAGCATAAAACCAAAGTATTTAATAAAATAGCGGGTTTAAATATATTTTTAGATAAGTCAAATATTATTCGTGTAGGTGGTAGGCTAAACAACGCGGTTAACTTTAGTTATGATAAGAAACACCCGATATTGTTAAGCGGTAAACATCGTTTTACCAGGTTGTTGTGTGAATACGAACATAAAAAATTACTTCACGCAGGACCTCAGCTGCTAGTATATTCCATGCGTGAACGGTGGTGGGTACTGGGAGCTCGAAATTTGGCTAGGCAGATAGTACATAACTGCGTTACATGCACTCGTATGAAAGGTAAGACATTGACCCCGATTATGGGTAACTTACCATCAGAAAGATTGGAAGCGACTTTTCCTTTTGTGCAATGTGGCGTCGACTACGCTGGGCCATTGCTCATATCGGACCGCAAAGGCAGAGGTACCAAGTTAATAAAGGCATATATTTGTTTGTTCATTTGCTTTACCACTCGAGCCATACATTTAGAGTTAGTTGGTAGTCTATCTACACAAGATTACATCTTAGCTTTGAAACGCTTTATATCACGTCGCGGTAAGCCTTATCAAATCTTTTCAGACAATGGAAAGAATTTTGTAGGCGCTGAAAAAGAATTATCAGTCATTTTTGAAAATTCGAATGATATCTCTGATTTTATTACTCAAAATCAAATTCGTCTTACGTTTATACCTCCATATAGTCCTCATTTTGGCGGGTTGTGGGAGGCAGGAGTCAAGTCCTGCAAGTACCACCTACGGCGTGTACTGGGTGACGCACGGCTGACACGCGAGGAATTTGAAACCGTATTAACACAAATTGAATCTATCCTCAACTCCCGTCCTTTGTCCCCTGTCTCCTCCGACCCGACCGATTACCTCCCTCTGACTCCAGCACATTTTCTGATCGGCCGACCGCTGACTGCGCCAGCCTGCGAAGACCTGACGACCAAGACGCCTACACAACTAGGGCGCTACGATCGAGTGGAGCTGCTCAGGCAACACTTTTGGCAACGCTGGTCCAAGGAGTACGTATCCG
Source organism: Lithophane leautieri (assembly GCA_949152455.1). Taxonomy (NCBI): domain Eukaryota; kingdom Metazoa; phylum Arthropoda; class Insecta; order Lepidoptera; family Noctuidae; genus Lithophane; species Lithophane leautieri. The sequence continues at coordinate 19,592,627 of OX424463.1, forward strand.
AACTACAGCAACGTACGAAATGGAAGGTCGACAGTGAAGACATTGCTCAAGACAGTCTAGTTCTTATCAAAGAAGAAAGGCTTCCGCCTTTTAAATGGAAACTGGGGCGAGTCACTCAAATATTCCCTGGGAAGGACGGAGTTTCCCGTGTCGCTGATATCCGAACAGCCACTGGCACCATCCGGCGGGTCTTCTCAAAGATCTGCCCGCTACCCACATCATGAACGTGCTCTTCGTGTTGGAATGGTTCTTCCAAGGCGGCCGGCATGTTAGCGCCATCTGTGCCTCGCTGTGGGCAGCGCTGGTCAACATTTAAATTCTCCATCGGGGCTGTCAGTGTCATCGGTGGTCGGTAACTTCCTCTTCCGCCCAACTCACTTCTCTTCAACGGGTGGTCTCTGGACGATCGCGCAGCGCAGCGTCGTTCCTATACGTTTATTTTTTTAACCTTTCTCTGTACTTAACCAAAAATAAATAGTTTCGAATTTAAACAATTATAACCTTCATTGAAAGCACCCGCTGCGCCCCGCACACACGCAAGGAATACACATAACAATTAGCATTCGCATTCATTTTTAGCTTGTGAAAAATCATTTAGCATTTAGCTAATGAAATTTAGTTGCGAAATTTCGTGAAGTGCTAAGTGAATTATCGCTTCGTACATTTTCATTTTCATACTATCATACGTCACTTTACGTTAGAGACTCAGAGCGTCGACGCACGCAGCGGAAGCGTGCGCTCTCCGTCGCACCTACGGGAAGTCGGGAATACTAAATCTATCGGTTTCATGTGACCGTGATCTCGTTCGCGAGTGCAGATGCTACGAATTTCGAAGAATGGGTTATGCAATTGTTATCTTAATATCTTTGATTTGCGCGTACTTAGGGTCGTGTATTGATTGAATGAATGCATGATTATTTAATAATAATTTGTGAATGTGTGGCACGCGCGTGGCACCTAGTAATGGCAATTAATGCGATTTTTCATTAATTTCATTAGCATGTGAATTATTGAGACTTAGCATGATAATTGCTATTGCTATGCTAATAGCTAATATGATGATAATTGATAATAATGAAGTATGAAAATTTTATTAAAAGTGCGAATTAAAATGGTGAACGCTCATTTTAATTCGCACTTTTAATGAAAATGAAAATGTACGAAGCGATAATTCACTTAGCACTTCACGAAATTTCGCAACTAAATTTCATTAGCTAAATGCTAAATGATTTTTCACAAGCTAACAATGAATGCGAATGCTAATTAATCCATCACTAGTGGCACCCGTCGTTTTGTGTCAAAGTTCAGTACGCTTTGGCGAGTGATAGTGAAAGTTTAGTTTACGTATTCGTTATACAGTAATAACATTCTTTCGTCTTGTTCTTATTATTGTACTTAAATAAATAATAGTTTGAACTCAATACCTACCTGTAAATAATAGGAGGTAGTAAAAAGTTGTGTGTTGCGTGTTGTGAGTCATGTATATAAGTGTAAATAATAATTTTAAGTTTTGTATATAAATATTTTAGTGTAAATAAACTATTCAACGAACTTGAACGTGACAATGTCTCACCGAACTAACCCTGTATGGGATTATTTTTCTAATATTGCTGGTGAAAATAAAATTGCTAACTGTAATCAGTGCTCTAAAAACCTTTCTTATCAAACATCAATCACCAATTTTATTATCAATTATCATCATATTAGCTATTAGCATAGCAATAGCAATTGTCATGCTATAAGATGATATAAGACTCAATAATTCACTTGCTAATGAAATTAATGAAAAATCGCATTAATTGCCATTACTACCCGACAGGGTCTATAATTGATTCGATGTCTTAACATACCAACTATTATGTACACATTATGGATTGCAATAAAGTATTGAGTATTGAGTATTGAGAATTTTTTTCACCATTTTATAAATATAATGAACTTAGGTGTATTAAATGTTGACATTTTTAACTTAGGTATAATGACTGTCGACATTTTGAATCAGTCGATATTTTAATCACTCGGCATTTTAATCTTAGAAATTTTAAGCATAGGCACAAGGTATAACAATTTTCGATATTTCGATACAATCGATATATAAATTTTCGATGTTTTGAACAGTGACATTTTACCCGTAGGTATTTTAATTTTCGACGTTCAAATATGTACCCATGTAGACGATATCTTATTTGACTCCTTCACTGTTATTTACATAGCAGGTAGTGGTATTCGAATTTGTGTGGGGTAGGTAGCACAACTAAAAAGTGAAAAATAAACAAAGTAGATCCACATCAAAAAAAAAAACAACTTAATTTCGGAAGTGTCTTTGCTTTTTTCAATTTTCGTTTTTTGCCACCGACTTCCGAAATTAAAGTTATTTTTCACTTTTTTTTTTTTTGGAAGTCGGTTGTTTTTTTTTTTGTAAAAGTTTTTTATAGAGGTGGATCTACTTTGTCTAAAGTAAACAAAGAGTAGTAATGAGTGTGTTTCCAGGGAGATGGCATCGAGAGCATGGCGGCGCGGGCGGCGCGCACGCGACGGCGGGCCTTGGCACGGCGGGCGGCAGCCGCGCGCCTGCGCCCCGGCACGCCGCCGCCCGCGCCCGGCCGCCGCCACCACCCCATACAGACTGAGTACTACCTCGAAGAGGTAAACTATTACCTCATTCTTTCGATTCAATGTTGACGAGGCTCTTTTTTTCTATCAGAAGCCGTCCGCGGTGAATTAGAACTAGTTGAACATGTGCGTGTGATGATTGCAGCTGTTCGACAAGGGTGTGGAGATGGACGTGGGCGTGCAGACGGACTTGTTCGTGGACCGGCCCGCCACGCCCGTGTACGTGCCCGCCAAGACCGGCGCCGACGCCTTCACCCAGATCTACCCCGGAGACGTGAGTAGTGTTGTTGACGTTGTTGTACACTTAGTGCTATAGAAGGTGGCTAATTATTCCCTTGAACGTGCAGTTGTTCGACTTCGACCTGGAGGTGCAGCCCATCTTGGAGGTGCTGGTGGGCAAGACAACAGAGCAAGCGCTGGCGGAGGTTGCGCAGGAGGAGGAGCTTGCTACTCTGCGCGAGCAGCAGCGGCGCTATTGCGAGCTGCGCGACGCCGAGCTCGCCGAGCGCCAGCGCCTCGCCGCGCACGACCTGCGCCTGTACCAAGAGAAGGTACGCGTCGTGTGTCCGAAAGGAGCTGGTCGCCCGGCGAGTGCTGACCCGAACGTGTGTTGCAGGAGCGGCGCGTGGCGGAGGCGCGGGTGGCGCAGATCGCGGCGGTGGAGGCGCGCGAGCGCGCGGCGGCGGCGGTGCTGGTGCAGGGCTATGTGGCGGAGCTGCTGCCGTCCGTGCTGGCCGGCCTGCGCGACCAGGGGTACCTCATGGAGAGGATCGAACGCGGTCAGTACCCCACACTCGAGTCGCCTTGTCTCGCCGAACTGATCATAATAATACCAACCTGTTACTATCCCACTGCAGGGTGAAGGGCTCTTCTCATACAGAGAAGGCACGCTCTCTAAACTAGACTAAAAATCACTCAAATTTAGTTTATTCCTGTCAAACGACGATTTCCCATTCTGAAATAGACTATAATGACACAACTTAACTATATTTTAGTTTGACAGCACTAAGATGGCACGGAGTTATTAATTTAGTGAAAATACTATTCTGAATTTGACGATTTAACCTAAAATTTTGTCCTATAACTAAAATCCTCTAACAAAATCTGACTATTTTTAATCGCGATTAAAAATGTGTGGAATAAAATTAGATATCATGAACTAAAATTCAAACCAACACCTCGACTTCAGTTGCAAAACAGTACTGTATCTTTTTTTAGGGTTCCGTAGTCAACAATAGTTTCGCCATGTCCGTCTGTCTGTCCGTCTGTCCGCGGCTTAGCTCAAAGACTGTTGGTACTAGAAAGCTATAAATTGGTATGGATATACATATAAACCACGACGACAAAATGGTAAAAAAAAACAATGTGTAATAAATATATAATAAATATATATAATAAATAATGGTAAAACAAAATGGCAAAATTTTTTTTTTTTTGGGTACCTCCCTATACGTTTAAAGTGGGGATTGTTTTTTTTTCTCGTCAATCCCATGGTGTGGGGTATCGTTGGAAAGGTCGTTTAAAAATAATGAAAGTTTGTGAACACCATTTTTGGATTCAGGGATCTGTTTGCGGAATATTAAGCTTGAAAGTGCAAATTTTTGTTAGAGTCAAGTGTCCCCCCCCCCCCCTGCCAGCTAAATGGTTGGGTTTGGAAATGTGAAAAATTCACGGCAGTAGTATATATAACGAAATTAAAAGGAAAACTATCACCACTACGAAGGCTCCACCAGTTACCGAGTAATAATCGACCAACTTTAATTTGCAGTTGCAAAAAGAACAAGTTTTTCAACTACAATATTAAGTTTGTTGGATAAATTCATCCCAACTACGGAACCCTTCATTGTGCGTGGTTCGACATGCACTTGGCCGGTTTTTATTTTGCTTATATCTCGAAAATGGTGTGTCCTATCGCAAAAATAGTGAAAATTTCGACCCCCTTTAAATTGCCGTGCTAGCGATAAATACCGTATGTTCATTAGCAGAACTTACGGCACTTATCGCTAGCACGGCAGTATAGTACCCTTACTCAACATGGTGGTTGTTTTTTTTGTTGCCTTATTTTGTTTACAAAAATTTTTACAAAAAATTAAACCGACGAAAAAAGAACTGAAAAGCGAAAAATAATAAACGTTATAGTGTAACTAAGCTCCTAAACTAATTTAAGTAACAAATTTTGAGGCGGCGCCAAACAAACAAACAAATTAATTACATAATTCTAGCGTGTATTAGGCGCCGCCAAGTGGAGGCGCGATTGTCAAGTTCGGTTTTAGTTGTGTCAAAATAATTTTTAAATTAATATAATTTATTGGGCAGAATAGCTCCAAGATTCTCATAGCCAAAAGTAAGGAATTTTAGTGATAGTTTACTTATAGTTCGGTGTACAAGAGAATCGGCACCAATTCCTGTCTTTTATTTATTATAAGTCCAGGTTTCCTCACGATGTTTTTCCTTCACCGATGTCAGTGATGTTCAAGATATAAACAATGAATTTATAAAGTACCATAATATGAATTAAAAAAAGACACATTGATCCTTCCCGTATTTGAATCCACAACTTTGCGTTTGCGGAAAGAAACAACAATAGAAAGTTTAGAAAATCATGTTAGGAAAATTTATGAAGAAGAAGTATCAGTTAAAGTTGAAAAAATAAAACGCAAGACTGAAAGGGATTATGCATCCTTTATCATAGGAGTCCCTGAAAGTAAATACGAAAAGTTATGTCAACCTGAAAGCTGGGCAGTTAATATTGAATTTGCGGAATGGGTGTGGTTTCGGAGAGGAATCATCAGCAAACCTAAAAGTCCTAAGTAACCCGGTTGAAATACTGTACCAAAATATGCGAGGACTACGAACGAAGTTGCAGGAATGTTATGACAGTATTTCAGCTGCAAATGCAGACTTGTTCGCCGTCACGGAAACAGGCTGCTATAACTCCATCCATGATGCGGAAATAATTCCACCCGGTTACACTATTTTGCGGTGTGATCGAGCAGATGGGCGAAAACAAGGTGGCGCGTGTCTCGTGGCCACACCGCGGTTTGAGCTGCGGCGAGTGTCACTACCCGATGAAGTCAACGTTGATGATCATATTGTGTTTGAACTGGTTTGTGCTACTGTGTACCTACGTAACAGATATATGTTTTTACTTTGTGTTGTTTACATTCCTCCTAATAGTAATGATAATGAGTACATGTTGTTATTTCGAACAATTGAACAGTTTGGTAATAAGTATTGGGATATGTTGGTTTTAGGTGATTTTAACCTGTATTCGTGTTCTGCAGCTATAGGTAATTACTACGAATACTTTTATACTTTTTGTGGATTCACTCAGAGTAACGCAATGGGAAATTGTAATGGTCGTCAATTGGATCTGGTGTTGAGTGCATTGGCGGAGGGAGGGAGTGTGAGTGTGCGCGCGGCGGAGACGCCGCTCTTACCGGTAGACGCGTACCACCCGCCGCTCGAGATCTCGGTGAGTACACACACGCGCCTGAGCCGGCACCCCAGCTCAGCAGGCTCGGCTGCACCTGACGTACGTGCATGTTCACCAGACGGTTGGAACTTTAACAAAGCCGACTTTGTGTTGTTGTACTCTTTAATTGCAGCCGTAGACTGGACTCCATTGTATGAAATGGATTTAGAAGCAGGCTTAAATTATTTTTATAGTATTATTAATTCTATTATAGATGACTGTGTTCCGAAAAAAAAGCGAAGTCGTGTAAACTCAAGGTACATTTATCCTGAGTGGTACACCGTTGAAATAATTCGCGACATACGATTGAAGGCTGTTCTGCATAAGCAGTACAAGGCAAGCGGGTCGAGGGTCGATTACGAAGCGTTTGCTCGGTGTAGAACCAACATCAAAAAGATGTTAGTAATGGCACAGGAACAATATCGGAACCGTGTTCAGAGTCAGTTGCTGACTGATCCTAAATCTTTTTGGAATTATGCCAATTGTAGCATTATACGAGTATAATGCATTAGTGAGGAGCCAGTTAGAATGTAATGCAATCATCTGGGCTCCACATGAAGCTAAATATAGCCTCATGCTGGAGAGGGTACAAAATAAATGTATAAGATACTTATATAAGCGGTATTACGGAGTATATCCATTCTATCCGTTAATGTATCCAACATTATTTATTTTAGGTATGGTAGGATACAATGAGCTAAGGGTGAGGAGGGATCTTGCACTCACCTCATATATATTAAAGTTACTGAGAGGAAAGGTGCATAATGCAATTATTTTAGGGCAGGTGAGTCTGTGTGTGCCGGACAGGTACGTGTGGCGACGACGGCGGCCGCCACTGCAGGTGGAGCCGCGGGGTCGGACCAACCTGTTAGGGGAGGCGCCGCTGACGCGTGCACTGCGCACGCTCAACCTCATAGCGAGTGAGACGGACTTATTCTGTTGTTCTCTGAGTGAATTCACAAGGAATGCATTGTTTGTAATTAGTTATAGATCTATTAAGTTAAGATAAGCGCATTTATCGCATTGGGTTGTCCTGTAATGGTACGGATGTAAGTTGATGAATAAATAAATAAAAAAATAAAATAAAAAAAATAACTTTGCATGAGAGGCGAGGCCTTAACCACTGGGCCATCATGTATAAACTGATCATAGATACGGAAAAACGCGTAAAATAAAAAATAAAATCTCGGCCATTCAATGAAATACACACAGCTTTCAGGCGTTTCGTATTATCGCGTTAAGACTGCATTAAACACTAACAAAAAACGAAGCCGGCCTGGACAGGACTGTTGGCAGCATCAGGAAATATATTCGGATAGTAGAGGTTTAATTCAAGGACGCAATGTTTCTACTGCTTGTAGCCGCAGAGCCACGCGGTTATCAAGGCATTGGAAAAGGTAATATAAGTACTTTCTACTTATTAACCGACGAAAAAAAAAGGAGGAGGTTCTCAAGTCGACACGTATATTTTTTTTATTTTTTGTTTTTTTTTTATTTATGACCACGCATAACTTTTTAGTAAGTAGTCCGATTTGAAAAATTCTTTTTTTATTGGGAAAGGTATACCTCGAAGTTGGTCCCATTTAAAATTGGAAACTATAATCCACCCCTAAAGGTAGAAAAAATGGGGTTGATTGATTTTTCACCAACTGAATTTTCAACTGTGAACCGATTCTGTTGAAATTTCGCACACATACATAGTTCTGATGACACAATCACTCATCATCAACTCCAGGTCTTTAACCTGGAGTACCCTGGAGTGGATGGTAACTCAAAAGCGAAAAATAAAAAACTTTTTTACAAAAAATTTAACCGACGAAAAAAGAACTGAAAAGCGAAAAATAAATAACTTTAATTTCGGAAGTCGGTGGCAAAAAACGAAAATTGAAAAGCGAAGACACCAACTTCCGAAATTAAAGTTATTTATTTTTCGCTTTTCAGTTCTTTTTTCGTCGGTTTAATTTTTTGTAAAAAAGTTTTTTATATTACTTATATTCCCTTACTAAGTACTTACCTATTCTGCTTTGCAATGACGTCATACATTTTCAGGTATCGACGAGGAGTTCATGCCGTGGCTTGTAGATGAGGTGTCGAAAGAAATCGAGTCTATAATCACGAGCCGAGACGTCATTATAGGTAATGATGCAAAAATATGTTACTGTACGTTTTTTCTGACCGGTGGCAAATGCCGCACTTATTAATTGTTATTTCGGATAGCCAACAATAGTCGATTACACCGAAGCGTCTTCTGTTAATACCTTTTGGTACCTCAAGACCTACCAACAACCAGTATATGTATGCAACAGCTGTGTTCTGTTGTTAACACGTTGCTAGCGGTGTGGTGTCAGCATGTGAACTATCAGCGACCTAATGCTAACGTGGGCTTATCCGGCAGAGATCGTACGCGACGTGGTGGAGGCGCGCGCGGAGCTGTACCGAGCGGCGGGCGAGCGCGACGCCGAGCGGTGCGAGCCCGAGGAGTCCGTCACGCCCGCGTCCCTCGCCTCCGAGGGGGAGCACGAGGAGGAGCGTGAGTCAACACACACACACTAACACATAGTACACACGATAAGTGGTGGAGGTGCATGGGGAGCTGTACCGCGCGGCGGGCGAGCGCGACGCCGAGCGGTGCGAGCCCGAGGAGTCCGTCACGCCCGCGTCTCTCGCCTCCGAGGGGGAGCACGAGGAGGAGCGTGAGTCAACACACACACACTAACACATAGTACACACGATACGTGGTGGAGGTGCATGGGGAGCTATACCGCGCGGCGGGCGAGCGCGACGCCGAGCGGTGCGAACCCGAGGAGTCCGTCACGCCCGCGTCCCTCGCCTCCGAGGGGGAGCACGAGGAGGAGCGTGAGTCAACACACACACACTAACACATAGTACACACGATACGTGATGGAGGTGCATGGGGAGCTGTACCGCGCGGCGGGCGAGCGCAACGCCGAGCGGTGCGAGCCCGAGGAGTCCGTCACGCCCGCGTCCCTCGCCTCCGAGGGGGAGCACGAGGAGGAGCGTGAGTCAACACACACACACTAACACATAGTACACACAATAAGTGGTGGAGGTGCATGGGGAGCTGTACCGCGCGGCGGGCGAGCGCGACGCCGAGCGGTGCGAGCCCGAGGAGTCCGTCACGCCCGCGTCTCTCGCCTCCGAGGGGGAGCACGAGGAGGAGCGTGAGTCAACACACACACACTAACACATAGTACACACGATACGTGGTGGAGGTGCATGGGGAGCTATACCGCGCGGCAGGCGAGCGCGACGCCGAGCGGTGCGAACCCGAGGAGTCCGTCACGCCCGCGTCCCTCGCCTCCGAGGGGGAGCACGAGGAGGAGCGTGAGTCAACACACACACACTAACACATAGTACACACGATACGTGGTGGAGGTGCATGGGGAGCTGTACCGCGCGGCGGGCGAGCGCAACGCCGAGCGGTGCGAGCCCGAGGAGTCCGTCACGCCCGCGTCCCTCGCCTCCGAGGGGGAGCACGAGGAGGAGCGTGAGTCAACACACACACACTAACACATAGTACACACGATACGTGGTGGAGGTGCATGCGGAGCTGTACCGCGCGGCGGGTGAATACGACACCTAGCGGGGCGAGTCCGATGAGTCCGTCACGCCCACCTAGCTCGCCTCAGAGGAGCACGAGGAGGAGCGTGAGTCAACACACACACACACAGTGTACCATTCTACAAAATTGTTAAATTGTAGATAAAATATAACAACACAGAAATTACAAATATGTATAAGTTATAATTATCAATTTATCTTTCATATTTATACAATCGTAACACGAAGCTTGGAGCCTATGTCACTACTCCGATTTGTATGTTCAGAACAAAATATTAGTCTACAAATCATACAAGTTTGTAAAACATATGTAACTTGTGTTGGAGCGAGATTTCTTCTTGTAGAATAGTAGCTACAAGTATTCAAGTCACGAAGCGTGTGTCATTGAGGGTATTACAATTGTATTTGTTTATATTTTTGAACGCAATACTGTTGCGGTTTTCCATTCCGAAAATAAAAGTCCTTTCCCAGAAATTATTTCTACTCCATGACCTGCTAGCCTACAACCTGTCATAATAAGTTCAAGGCACCATGACAACGTTTTCTACTGCCAAAATGACCTACCCGCCCGGCACGGCGCGTTTCACTTGCGCCATGTCCATGTGCAACCTGTCCGCGCGTGGTGTGTGCGGCGCGCGTCACATTCGCGCCGCCTCACACGTGTTGTCCATCCGACACGGTGTCCCGCGCTTAAATTACAACACTATGCCATTCCTATTATCCCGTGTACCAAGCGATTTCCAACCCGACACCTCTTCAAAGTTTATACTCTTGTTACCCTCTAACGGTTGAATTATAGACTTTATTGCGTAAGTTATAGAAACTATAGTAAATGAAACAGGGTATTGAAATGTCCCGGACAGCGTTTTGGGGAATGGTGTAGGGGACGTAAATAATGCGTTTGGCGTCGCGGTCGCGAACAATTAAGATTGATACGGTGTGATGACATTATAATATCGTTTTGATGCGGGGCGCGTTTGTATGAGTTAGTTAAGAGCATTAGTTATTCTCTTCACTACAAGTGAGGCCGGCCAGCGCACGTGCGGCGCTGTCAGTGCCGAGTGCCGGGGCTCCGGTTAATAACAAGCCGTCATGCACTACTTGTCGTAATAATCTTACTTGACGGGACCATATTGAGCTTATTTCTAACAATTTTGTTTAAATCCCCAACTACTACGCCTTTCGCACTAGTGCTCAATTACTAAATTGAGATGTCATGCGCATGTTGATGAGTGCGCATGTTGATGAGCTCGCCTGCTCGCCTATTACCTACATAATAACTTAATTTCTGTTAGGTTCGCAGCGCGGTACCTACATACAATTTCTAATATCATTAAGTAGACCTACATTTTGTAGAATTCCTGAAATTTCACATTCATTCTCACAACTTTATCGTTTCAAGAGGTTACATAATTATGTGTTTAGACGCTATTGTTAATGAGAGAATAATCTCATGACAGATATTGAACGACGTAGCTTACATATTGTGTGTATACTTAATTATTGGGTACCTATCAGTACAACACAAGTACAAGTTAACACGTGCTGTTTCCTGTCCACCGCATCATAGATTACGAGCGAGATGCTACTTTAGATCTTTGCAATTGCCGGAATATATCGCTGTGTTGCAAACCGCACGTGTTTTGATCGAGTGCGCGATAAATCAGTGGGCGCGCAGTTTGATGCTAATAGAATAAGTCGCGATAACGCGCTCGAGCCCCTCGCCGGCGCCCTAGCCTCGCGCCCCCTGGTATGGGTGTCGGTCTTGCAGTTTTGACGAACACCCGCTTGCACTTGTTATTCCATTCCGTTTGAAATTCTCAAATTAGGTAGTATGGTAATGTACATAGGTCGAAGTAGCACATACCACCTGAAAGCTTGTGGAGAAGCGTCCGGCCCCGTCCGGGAGCGGGCGCGGGTAGTACGCTGAGTCAATATTGTCTCGTCGGGTGCACATTAGTGCGCCTCTTAACAGCAACGAGCGGCACGTGTCCGGTGTCCTGTCCCTCCGCGCCTGCAGCCGCAGCATAGTGAGTGGTGCGCGGACTATCACGAACTCCGCGACACATAAGTAACACTCTACATTGAACTCTCTTTGTCCCCTACAAACTGCTTGTTTTGCATTGAACTCGGTTTTGTTGTTTATGCAGCTGCGCGTCCTCCCGTTTAAACGTTGCAGATATTTTTTTTACATGGAGTCCGTACAACGCTATAATAATGTAAAGAGCTTAAATGTAACAGTTTAGAGCACTCAATGAAAGAACGATACGTGTAGGCACCTAATATACAATGTGCCGCTACAATGGCGACATTATTTTAAGACACGGGTAGGGCTAGTGGCCAGTTAACATAAAAAATATAATATAATAAAATAATTCGAAAATTGAAAAATTTAAATTTTCAAACAAACTAAATAATAAAAGCATAACCAATATTGAGCTCACTCTGTGTAAAAGATTCATTCATGAAGCTACCTACCAGCTGGCTTACGTTCTATCGGTAAAATCCTTTGTCGGCGGCATATTCCGGCATAATTTCTAAGAAATTGCGCGGCTTTCCTTTTATTCGCCTACATATGATCCATGACCCCGGCAATTAACCTCTTCGCTACAGTTCTTTAAGTACAGGTTGCTCTAAGATGGTCATTTAGAAAATTGTAAATAAATCAATAAATAATAACGTTTAATGAAATTCAAATATTTTCATAAAACGAATACGCGAAGTCGTATACGTGTTTTAAATTAATGTCGCCATTGTAGCGGCACGTTGTATATATATGTGAATTTAAACAGTTGGCCTCTTTATTAGTAAGATACTATCATGTCAGCAACAATATTTTTTTTTTAAACTTGTATACAGGTTAGACGAGTAAACTACAAAATAATATAAAATAAACTTAGACACAATATTTCATTACATACAACTAGGTCCACTCAAACTTATTAGGAATGTTAATTACGTAGGTACAAATTAACTGCCTGCAAGGAACGAAAATGACTCTACCGATAACCGCTATACTCCATTTTAAATAAGATTAGACATTTAAACTAGCCTTTTTTACAGTCCGTTCAACCGATTTTGACTTCTATTGCGTTGATGGCATGACAAATGGCAGCTGCAGACCTGCAGTAGACAGTTGGTATTGTGTAACGTTTTTTACTTTTAATGCCATCCTTATGCCTACGGTATAGAAGTCAAAATCGGCTGAACGGACTGCAAAAAGGTTTGTTTAAATTTCTAATCTTATTTCAAATGGAGTATAGGTATGTTGTTGTAGCCTCTTTCTGGACTGTACAGTGCACACACGCAATACAGACAAATATAATAATACACATACTTACTTACATACCTATAGTATAAATTCGCAAACTGTCCACACGCGCTTAGTCGTCGTAGCGCCGGCGCCGGTACTACGAGACTACGACATGGCGCAGCGCCGCGTAGGCATGCTACACGCGGTGCTACGAAAGTGTAATTTGAAAGCCAGCCTGTACAAAATTTGTGTTGATTGTGTTTCGTATCGGCTAGTTTTAGGACTCAAAGGCTCTTTGGTCTTCCCACAAAAACTTGACACTTGTTCAATGTTCAAGGCGTGTCTAGTGTCAATCTTTTGTTACGTCAAAGTCCATAAATAAATAATATTCGTGTTGAACCTTCGATCAATAATGCACTATAGATCGAAGTGTTGAACAGTGCTCTTTATCCTAAACAACTGATAAGCACGGTTTAGTGGTAGCATTTGCGCTGGAATTTCTAAGCTTACGTATGTACTGTAATTAATGCACTCCAATTTATGAGGGCTATCGTGTAATACTTCGCCGCTAGAGGCGCTAAAATCCCCAAAATATCAAATGTCACTGAACGTTCAGTTTGCGGGATTTTCTATCGGGGATTTTTACTTATGTATTATTCATAATTTTTGTAAAGATATGCCATTCCTGAGTTATTATGGCTTAAGATTTTAATTTGTAACAACTCAGGATCTAATTTGGTAGCACTTGTAGGAAGAAAAATATTTGTCTTCTACATGGTTGCCAAATTTAGGAACATTATAATGTAAATATTCATTTGATGTTTTAAAATGTAATAAAATAAAGATTATATAAAGTAATGGGCTTAAACATAATTATCCGAAACATATCAAATAAAAGTACTGACAGGAACTTACTCGTCAGTCGCGCCAACTGGTGAGCACAAAAAAGATAGACACTATTGTGGTGTTTTTTAAATTAAAAATATTTTTTCCATAAAATAGGTAGTTACATTTATATTTTGAAAACGAAAATAACTAATCGGAGCAGCAGCAGTTTATGTGGTCCCCTTTCAACATTATTTTAACTGTTCGTAGCCTCCCCTCGCGCCGCGCTAATCTGTATATCGTTTAGGTAAACAGTCCGCTACACAATGTTCATTAATTGAACGCGATGCACTTGCTTTTTGTGACCGGATTATACACTCCTTATTATAAGAACTGAAGTGCGTAGGTACTACTACTGATCAGTCCACAACTCGACACGTGCAGACGCACAATGTCATCATCGTTTAATCAATATTACACATCTCTTTGGATCGTACGAGAAGATTTATTAGTGATCCAATAATCTGTGAGTAAAAAAAAAGATACAGGGAGGTGAAGGTCTGCTAACAAAAGTGTTTTTCTTTTCAGCTGACGAATAACGCAGGGCGAGAAGTGCGAGCCCCGCGCGCCACGTCGTGACGTGACGTGACATGTGAGAGAGAAGTGACGTATCGTGACGTGCCCGTTGTGTGGACACTTTGTGCTCATTGATACTGCTAGTCAAATTGTGAACTATGAACTGATCAGTTACGACATTAAATTGTATGTACACTAAAGCGCCTTACACTAATCGAGCTGCATGTCTGTGAACGTAGCGAGCGGCCTCTTGTGGCCTCTGGGCTGGGCTCGTGTCAGGGACGACAACAGGCATTAATACCTGGAGCGGCAATCAGCTGGGGCACAGACATCCACGCCGAGTTTTATGTTTTTCTACTTACCTACATACATATTATTTACCTGTTTACGTAAACTGTAGATAAATCATTGAAATATTCTATAATATAGCGATTCGCGGGAACTGTATTGGAATCATACTCGTTTAGGGCCCTCGCGCACCACGCGGAACACTGTGGCACCGACCAGCTGCGGGCAAACTTTGAGTACCTAACCTATCTACTTTAGTATGAACGTCCGCATCTTGGTCGGACCTTTTGCGGCCAAGATTGCGGCCATGACCACAACCAATCGTGATCGTGGCCGCGTAGTTCGCGAGCACCCTTATCCCTTCAGACGTGACTTAAGATGAGCGAGGGCATAGAATTAAGAGAACCGTTTATATAAGTATTCTACGGCGATACATACTGTTCTTGATAAGTACAAATATTATCGTTGTCGAAAATTGTTCACCAACAGCACCGTAGCCTAGACTCTAGATACTAAAGCAGTCCAACTGGCACGGATCAAATGTACGCTCAGGGTCGTCGCTCATCCGTAGGTATGTGTCTGAGCAATATGTACCTTCCATCTCAGTAGGTATTATACTCGCTGAAAATTATTCCATGTAACGATGTAGGGTGTGTATTGTTTTTTTTATGAAACACACATAATATTACATAAGTACACTTGTATCCACGCGGAGTCCCGCGCGCATCGGGCGGTTTTGAACATTGTTACTTATTTTTAGGCTACTTTGTTTTGTTTAGATTTAGTTACTACTTATTTAGACATTTTAGAGTAAAAATTATGAACTATCTATTTTTACACGTTTTATTTTTTGCACGCGTAGAATGACCACCGAAGAAACGGGTTTTGTCGACGGAAGAGTAGACAAAATTACAGATAAACAATCGCAATCTGTCAGTTTGTCTATTCTTCCGTCGACAAAACCCGTTTCTACGGTGGTCATGCTACGCGTGCTGGTCCCTTTCTAGCTCCCGGAATACGTACCCACCTAAATAAACACTTAGACCTACATACCTCCACAGGTACACGAGTGTTCCCTAAGTCATCATCATTCTCCTGCTCTGGTCCCAATTTATTTGGGGTCGGCGCTACATGTCTTTCTCCATTAGTCGTAGTCACTCCCTTTCTAGCCATATCTACCACTTATTCCATCCGTAATTTCTCCGGTCTTCCCCTACTGGTATAGCTGAACTATGACAACATAACTACTCATCGGTGTTGCCAGCAGCCAACCGGGTGCAAGTACGAAATTATATTACGAAATTACAGTACAAGAATTACCTTTAGGTACATACTTCCCAATCCCAGGCGGATTTCCGGCCACCATAGGCGCGGGCTTGCGGACGGCGAGCAACGGGCAGCTCGCCGTCCGATAAGGACCAGGCCCGGGTCGATGGCGCGTCGTGTTCCACGCGCGCCTCAAAGAGATGTCAGCAAAAATGACGGGGTCCAATAGGACCGATGCCTGCCAGGGTTGCGGGAAAGTCCGAAAGGGATACCGGGACCTTGGCAACAGGCAAATGAAGGAACACGGGTGGGTTTTAGTCAGTAAAAGTCTGACACGCCCTTCCGCTCCGCCCAGAGCGGGAGAAGTCATTGGATGATTTCCCACCCTCAAAAAAAAAAAAAAAAAAAAAAAGGTACATACTTCCCAGGCAAACCGTTATCTTTCAAGGCCCACACAACATAATTATCCCGAGGTACCCTATCATAAGCTTTCCTCAGATCAATGAACACCATGTGCAAGTTCTTGTGTGCACGGCTGTACTTCTCACACAATTGGCGGAGTGCAAAAGTTGCATCCAGTGTTCCTCAACCTGGCACAAACTCAAACTGGTTCGGGGTAATCTCACTCTCTTAAACTACATATGTGACAGTAACTTCACACTATGTGAGTGTTTTCTAAGTATCACGTTATAATGGTAATCAGAGAAGAAATTAATTATTCTCATAAGAAAAACAATTTCAAAGTTAAGAACTAGTTCTTTAACAATTTATTTAACGTTAACCAACGTTAGATAAATTGTTTAGGAAATCTTCGAAGAAAAATAATTTAAAAAAAGCCTTCCTAAAAAAATGCCTGGGCCCCGAAAGTCAGTCCTCGCACCTACTTACAACAAATTCAAATAGTAATCTCATCTCAGCGACAGTCAATAGGTATGTGGTTTTTCTGACAGATTGAGACTCGGTTTACAATGTGAACGTTCTTAAAAATACAGGAATTGTCCCGCAGACCCTTCAAAAACCTACCGTTTTTAACTTTATGACAACTAAAAATATCCCCCTTTATTCATAAACGTTGCTTAAGTAATGATTAGCGACTGTTTAACCATACATTTTTGACGTTTGAACGTCACTGAACTTTAATCATCGTTTATGAATAAACCCCAGTAGGTAGTTCACCACCTTTTTTTATATCAAAGATAGTATAGGTACTGTAAATACTATTTTTGATATATTAAAAGCTGGTGACCCAAAAGACCGTTTTCAAAGTAGCCAAATTGTGCAGAAAGTACCACTTTTTCGTACTAGTGCTTTTTAATTTTTAATGTCCATTTTTTTTTTTTGTCTCCGTCTTCAGCCTGACGTTGTTTTTGTTTTTACCCGACTACGGCGAAGCAATCAGGAGGGTTACCATTTTGACCGGTATGTATGTATGTATATTATGTATGTTCATCTGTTCCCTCATATCTTCTAACTTCTCATCATAATTTGACAAATGAGGTATCGTTAGAAGCGTCATGATCGTCCACTGGTTATATGCTATGTGGCTTCACATTAAATTGAATATGGCGCCCTCTAGAGGACATAAAGTCATGAACTAAAAAATAGTTATTTTCACCTCACAAGCTCGAAAAGAGTCTGTTTATCATTCGCAATCTGAGTGCAAAAGTGCATATTATCCGCTAGCGTGAAAAGAGTTCTTAAAATTCCAACCTTTCTATTCAATAATTTTCTATACCGCCGGGTCCACTGATAATGCATGAATACTTATTGCATGTCAATGCGCCAACCTGATTTTTAGAATAGTCGCACTGGCCAGCACGAAAAAAATAGCTCAAAGCGCCTAAAGAAGTTTTCACTTCAAAAGACTTTATATAATTTTTTTCTGTTTATTCAATTCGGTTTCCATCATTTTGGTTTGTTTAACAGAGTTGGTGCAAGCGGTACATAATGCCAACTTGAGCTTTCTTCCGGAACATTGCGCAAAAAGTGCATAAAAGCGTACCTACAATATTTGTTCAATGCATCACGACACCATTCTCCTCGCTGTAGTGAGGTGAAAAGTTGTGTTTCGCTCGGCAGAAAAGTTATTCTGCGTCTCGTACCTTTGAAACCTTCGCAAGTACTCGCGGCAAAAAACAACTTTGCAGTCTTGCATAACAAATAACTATTTTCATTAGGCCATGTTGAGTATCAAATGATATATATAGGGCGATAATGATATAGGGCATAATCAGCACATTTCAAAAATATATATATTACTAGCTGATGCCCGCGACTTCGCCCGCGTGGATGTCAGTTATTAGGTATATACTAAAACCTTACTCGAGATCCAGTAGCAGTAGTTTTTGAGTTTATCGCGTACACGACGACAGACAGACGCGGCGGAGGACTTTGTATTAATATGTAAGGATTTAGTTTTTTAACTTTTATTTTTATTCTAGGGGTGTGAGGAACAGGGTGTATATATCACTCATCCACCATAGAAAAGGGAGGATCCTTCGACTAGGAGGGCAACTGCCCAACGATTGCTATCGGGTTCTTGTATATATGTCCATTCCACGGTAAACTTTAATTGCGCGATGCAGGATTTATGTGACGTCAGGATTTTTGTGTGACGTCAGGTTTTTTCTGATGCGTAGTTCGCATGTGGCGGTCTAGCATCGCCACATTATAAATATGCGTAAGAAGGAACGAGGTCCTGACGGTTGGTGTTCTCTTAATTAAAAGCTTGAGGCGTATCTCTATGTGTAGGAAGTAAGAACATTTACGACTCAAGCTTTTAAGAAAATATTAAAGTTCTATGTTATGGTAAATTTTATTTAGTTCATTAAAAGCTTGTTTTTAAAAAGATTTTTACTTAAGTACATTTTATTACACTCCTAAGGTACAAACTACCATTAATTCAGCTTTTATGAGATTAATACTGGCCCTATTGAAAGAAAAGAAAGAAAAAGAAATAGTACATTACTGTCGCGGCCAGCAATAAGGGGATTGATGCACGATCGTGAAAATGAGGGCCGAGGCGAAGCCGAGGCACTCATGCGTGAGTCCATCAATTCCTGATTGCGGCCAAGGCTTGTATAGTGCTTTTCCAAACAACGCGCGGAAATTCAAACTGAGTAAATTAAATAGAAATTCCAGAATCAATGAGGAACAACTATCATTTTTCATGCGCCAATATGTTAATTTGTTTCTTCTTTGTTCTATTTGCAAGCCAATTCGAAATTAAAAAAAAATTAAACCGACTAAGAAAGAACTGAAAAGCGAAAAATAAATAACTTTAATTTCGGAAGTCGGTGTCTTCGCTTTTCAATTTTCGTTTTTTGCCACCGACTTCCGAAATTAAAGTTTTTATTTTTCGCTTTTGAGTTACCATCCACTCCAGGGTACTCCAGGGGGTTACTCCAGGTTAAAGACCTGGAGTTGATGATGAGTGGTTGTGTCATCAGAACTATGTATGTGTGCGAAATTTCAACAGAATCGGTTCACAGTTGAAAATTCAGTTGGTGAAAAATCAATCAACCCCATTTTTTCTACCTTTAGGGGTGGATTATAGTTTCCAATTTTAAATGGGACCAACTTCGAGGTATACCCTTCCCAATAAAAAAATAATTTTTCAAATCGGACTACTCACTAAAAAGTTATGCGTGGCCATATATAAAAAAAAAAAACAAAAATAAAAATATACATGTCGACTTGAGAACTTCCTCCTTTTTTTTTCGTCGGTTAATAAAATCTTTGATAAGTTACCACCTTGGTTGCCGTGTGTTGAAGTAAAAAGTTCGTTCCATTTTTAAATAACACGACAGATATGAGTTTTCATAGTAATTTATTTGGCCGCTAAACACGCCAGATATGGATTTTCATAGTAACTTTGCTGGCCGCATCGTCACTTGTTTTTTACCAGTACAGCAATTTTGATTTATCTCGAAGAAGGTTGTCAAAATAATGCTCGAATTTCCAAGCATGTTTGAGGAAATACGTTTATTTGCGGCAAATATGACGCTAAGAAAATACGAATAAGTACACGAAAAATAACAAATTGGAGGAAAATATCCGTCACATTCACGCAAAACGGCCATTGCGTTTTTTTTTAAATAATGGTAATGTTTTGTTTGGCTTGTATAGACGCTATACTATTGCAGGTTAACGGAAACGCCCTTCGTCAGATAACAACTGTATATTTTTTGACCCGACTGCCCCAGAAGGAAGGTAATGTTTTTATTATTATTTATTTATACTTCAGATAACAAGATCCATTTTGTTAGTAAAATAGTGCTAAAAATTATGTTAGTTCACACATAAACGCATACAAGGTTTAAAGAACGGACCGTCATACCTGTCCGCTATCACACTCAGGATGCTGTTGCTACTGACACGCACTCTGTGCAGCAGTGACGCCGCTTTCTTGCGTAAGATTGCCGCGAAACCGTCTGTGCGTGCCTCCATGAACATGGTGGACGCTGTTCCCTACATTTTGACGAGCTATGCGATAGCTCGTCAAAATGTAGGGAACCGTCGATTTCATGTTTGGTCCCTTAGTGAAAGTTGTTCATAATGATGAATAAGATTACGCCTTAAGAGATTTCGTATACGAAAAGACATTGGCTTTCTGACTGAATGTAATGGCCAAATCGTAGACACAGCTTCAGTCACTAAATTTTTAGGAGTACAGATTGATGATAAATTGACATGGAAATCTCAGACCGAATATGTGTGCTAAAAACTTAGTAAATCTTCATAATGTACTCTATAACCTCTCAAATAAACTAAACATAAATACATTAGTTATAGCCTATCATGGATTAGTTGCTTCATTATTAAGATACGGTGTCATATTTTGGGGCAACTGCAGTGAGAGGGAAAGAATATTTAGGGCCCAAAAACGATGTCTTAGATCAATGACTGGTCTTAAGTTTACTGAAAGTTGCCAACCTGTATTTATATCCCTAAAAATTCTGACATTACCTTGTTTATATACCTATACTAGAAGTGGCCCTATTCGTTAAATTAAATAAACACCTATTTACCTCAATGATTGACATAAGACAACGGTCAGCACCAATGAGGTCCCAGTATAAAAACCAATTGCGCACAGGTGGTCATAAAACAGCCTTATTAAAAAATAGCATCCTTTCCATGGGACCGCTTATATATAATAAATTACCTGAAAATTTAAAAGACCTACCCACAAAAATATTTAAAAAACAATTAACAAAACTATTGCTGGAGAAATGTTATTACACAGTTAAAGACTTTTTAAATGACAAAACTATATAGGAAAATTATTTTTGGTAAATGTACGTTGCCTTTGCAATTTCGACTGTTTTAGATGACATTGACATAATGACATTGTTATTTATTTACTAGAGATTTTTTTTTTTTTTTAATTGTTATATTGTAATTTGATATAACAGATCTTGACATTACCAGATTATCTAAATTCTTTATGTAATAATAATTGTGATTGTTGTTAATGTTTTAGAATATTTTGACATTAAGCTTTTTGGCATTACACATTTCGACATTTATATTGTTCATTGTATGATTTGCGAGAGATTTATATGTAATTCACTAATTGTTTTGTTTCTTTTGTTGTCTGATCTGTAATCAACCTATTAAATGACTACGGCTAATAATGATCGTAATAGCTGTATCTATATTAGATACTATTTAATTCAAACCTATGCCGTAAGGTAAAATGTATTGGGACACTTAATAAATATTCCAACTCATATGTATACCTACATTATCAGCAAATAAATGATTTCTTTCTTTCTTCTCTCTTTCCTTAACAGTCATTGGCTTTTCGATGGATAATATTAATATTTTTACTATGCCATTAGCATAAATGACTATCTAGTAATTTCTTATTATCAATAAGAATATAGTTTTTTGGCTACACCCCACTTCCAGCAACGCTACAATTTTACTAGCTCTTATTGCTTTTTCTGCCATTACAATCGACACAAAGATATCTGTTTTATGTCACTATAACCGTGCGTTTGCACTGGCGAAACAATCAAGACAAAACATGTTGAAATCTCTATTTTCTGTCAATGTTCCATACAATTTTTGACAGGAACTAGAGATTTAAACATGTTTTGTCTCGAATGTTTCGCCAGTGCAAACGCACGGTAAGGCTGGATTATGCGACAAACATTAATTATTCTACAAAAAATAACGAGAAGTTAGTTTTAGTGGCCAGGATAACCTTTTAACCGCAAACCCGCAAAAAGTAAATAAAAGTCACAAACTGAAAAAAATTAAAGTAATAAATAGTTTAAATTCTTTTCGGATTATAATATATATATTTTTGAAATGTGCTCGTTAAGCCCTTTCATTTGATACCCAATAAGGTACGATTAAACAATTTTTTTTTTATAACCCTCCTTTTTTCTTCGCCGTAGTCGGGGTAAAAAGGGATTATTGTTTTAAACAAAAGTTTCGAATTTAGAATTAACATTTTTTCATACCCAAACTCTTTATTAAGTGCCAGTACCATAGTTTGACTATTAAAACCTCTTTACAACTAAATGATTACCAATAATGTACAAAAATCAAAACCGCCCGTTTTTTTTTTGCAAAGGGTTGTATATTTGTCGTAGGAAAATAAGGATACCTACCTGGGATTTCACGAAATCCCTAGGGATACCACGAAATCACGGTAGATTTCGAATATTCTCGTTTATTACGTCTTCTTACAAAAAATGCTAATACCTATAATGTCAGTGATCGTCGTTTCACTGTCGATTTCGTGGTATATCTAGGGATTTCGTGAAATCCCTGATATCGTTATTTCCTTGCGACATATACACGTTCCTGTGTCTGAGAAAAAAGTACATAACTACCATCGGAGACTTGTCTGCATGGATGCAATTCGACGACACACCTTGTTATGTGTGTCGAACTGAACATATCCTTACCTTCGTAATATCTTCCATCCGGATCCCCACAGCTGCGGTAGTTGTAAACGTACCTAACCACAGTAACAATAATTGAATCACGGAGCGATTTGCGGAGGGCGTTCCGGAGATTTGCAATGGCAGGGAGTGGAGCAACCCTCCGCCCTGCGGCTCCAGGGAGTACCGTATATATCGAGTACAACCCTCGCGGCGCGCGACAGTCGTGTGCAACCTGCGCCCGCGCACCTCTGGTGGAGCAGTGCTAGTGTCTGTGAACACGTTACAGAGAGGACGCGGTGATGTCGCGAGTGCTGTGCCGGCGCGGGGTGGCGCGCGGCGCCCTCTCGCGCGTCTTCGACGCCGACCATCTACTCGACGCTCTGAAAGGAAAGGACTCTGAACTTGTAAGTACCTACCTACCACGTATTCTATGATGCGCAGGTACTACTACGAATATCCTGATTTCTATAATTGTTACTGCTGTGCTTGCTTTCTTCCCCGACCGGTCCATAGGATATCACAGACTATGACCGTAATCAGATTCGTACAAAATTATTTTGATTTAGATAGGTATAGGCTATAGGCTTATGAGACACCACGATGTAAGAGAGAACTTGACTCGAACCGTAGGTAACCTAAACTAGCTTCACTGAACGCGGTTGGCTCTCGTCATATGTAGGTAAGCCTAATTAATACACAACAGGCATATTTCACCCGCTATTTAGTAAGTTATTTTCGTAACCGATTAAGACTAATCTGTTTCATTTTGACAGTTCAACAACATTCTTTGCTTTATTTACCTACGCAGTTGAGCAATTTTTTTTTTCGAACGTTTGAATCTATGGATTGGCAATTTGTTTCAAACCGATTCAGATTCTGATTGATCGTATATTACACAATTAGGGTGCCGGTTTAACTGTACCTACTTGAGAAAAAAAGGTTTAGGTAAGTAGGATGTATAGGTACCTATACATCGACAAGAATTCATTTAATTGCCTACAGTGTTTGTTATCCCTATCTTTACTCCTATATATTACTAGCTGTGCCCCGCGGTTTCACCCGCGTAGCTCTCGATCCCGTGGGAATATAGAGATAAAACGTATCCTATGTCCTATTCCAGGTCATGGCCTACCCGTGTGCCCAACCTCTCCTCTCTAGAGTAGGTAACGTCGCGGCGGCACGGCGCGGCGCCGGCGTCGATCGGTTCGCGTATTGCATTTCGTAATAACTTCGAAATGAAATGTCCGATTCGAATAAATTAAATAGTATTTTACTGCTACATAAATACCCTTGATGTTAAAACTATTTATTTGAATAAGAATTAATATTATGTTGATAAAACTCCTTCGCAAATAGGTAATGTATTAATTTTGAACAAATTTGATTACCATAAAAAAGATTATAGTGAGTCGATCTTAAGAGATAGACATATGCTGTAACGGACTTTTTTTTAGAACTTTTAAAGTTGAACAATTCCATTATATACTAATATTTATTATATTTGCGTAACTTAAACCGTTTACGCAGCGCACGCAACGGAAGCTCTCAAAAAGGAATAATTGTTCCCGGTTTTGCATAATTTTTCATTTATGCTCCGCTCCTATTGGTCGTAGCGTGATGTTATATAGCATATACCTAACCTTCCTCAATAAATGGACTATCCAACAAAAAGTTTTAGTTAGTAGTGAGCGTGTGTGTGTTAGTTGTGTAGTGCGTTCAAACAAACACAAACTCTTCAGCTTTATAATATTAGTAAGTATAGATAATTATTTTTCTCAAATATGCTTGGAAATTCTAGCATTATTTTGACAACCTTCTTCGAGATAAATCAAAATTGCTGTACTGGTAAAAAACAAGTGACGATGCGGCCAGCAAAGTTACTATGAAAATCCATATCTGGCGTGTTTAGCGGCCAAATAAATTACTATGAAAACTCATATCTGTGGTGTTATTTAAAAATGGAACGAACTTTTTACTTCAACACACGGCAACCAAGGAGGTAACTTATCAAAGATTTTATTTAAATTGCGAATTGGTTTGCAAATAGAACAAAGAAGAAACAAATTAACATATTGGCGCATGAAAAATGATAGTTATTCGTCATTGATTCTGGAATTTCTATTTAATTTACTCAGTTTGAATTTCCGCGCGTTGTTTGAGAAAAGTACTATACAAGCCTTGGCCGCAATCAGAAATTGATGGACTCACGCATGAGTGCCTCGGCTTCGCCTCGGCCCTCATTTTCACGATCGTGCATCAATCCCCTTATTGCAGGCCGCGACAGTAATGTACTATATAACAAGGAGTCCCTATATCAATTCTCTGACCTAGCACCAAAAGGAGATCATTCATTTCCAAACAAACAAATTATAATATTCCGTTAGAACATGTTATTCTGTTCACTTTTCACTATTGGACCAAATCTGTAAGGCAATTTCCTG
Source organism: Lithophane leautieri (assembly GCA_949152455.1). Taxonomy (NCBI): domain Eukaryota; kingdom Metazoa; phylum Arthropoda; class Insecta; order Lepidoptera; family Noctuidae; genus Lithophane; species Lithophane leautieri. The sequence goes on from OX424463.1 coordinate 19,617,851, forward strand.
CGCTGTTATACGCATAGCTGGGCATTAACTCGTTAATCCGTTAATCGTTAATTAACGAAGTTAACATTTTGATTAACGGATTAACTTTTAAAAACGTTAACGGACACGTTAATTTCCTTTAATATGCAGAAGTCCGTTAATCGTTAATCCAATGCCTAATAGTTATCGCGGCACCGCGGCGCGGCGCGAAAAACAGGTTCATACAAGTATGAAACGACAAGTGCCGGGCGGCGCGTGGCAGCGAGTGAAACAAAAACAAAACTAGATATATTTTGCCGGCGCGTGCAAGTGAGAAAGAAAACTGCGAAGAGATTTGTTTCATTTGATCATTTAATTACTTTAACCTGTTAACTTCCAGAACCTAAACCAACAGGTTTTATAAGTTCATTAACGCAACGATATAAAGATGCAATTTTACACATATTAACGATTAACGTTAACTTGCGTTAATTCTTCCGAAATGTAACGCTTTAGCGTTTAACGAAGCTAACTTTTTTTGTAGCGGATTAATGATTAACGAAGTTAACTATTTGATTAACGGTGCCCAGCTATGGTTATACGATTTTACTGATTCGATTCGCCTGAGAAAGGACATAGGTTACTTTTTATCGACATACCAGATAAATCAGTATTTTTTTATAATTCATAATTCATTTCATTGTCTACATTATTTATGTTCCATGATATATATGTCTAAAGCCGGCGCCAGACACAGTCACATATTTAATCAAACATATTTGATAGACTTTGCTCACACATTTGAACACTTGTTTGTGTTTACCAGCCAGACACAAGGCACATCACAGAAATCCGGAGGCACACGTAATCTGTTTGATTTATGCCCTAACACGTGTGACTCCGTATTTTAAATTTGTCTGTCTGTGGTGTCTTGTTTATACCATTTTAGTCGTAGTTGGGTTTTAGTTTTTATTACTAAATTTTTTTATAACTCAGTCATATAGTTAGCTACAAGATTTTATTTTAGGACACTTTTTGGATTAAGTCTCCTATAATTGTTTACAGTAAAACTAAATAATACAGAATAATATTTTGATCCCATAGTAGCATTTTGTGAGAAAACAATATATTATAACATACTTAGCTGAGATCACTATAAGTTTGCGCCGTTATAGTTTTACTCGAGACTCTTTTAAATCGAATAGTACTTAGTAAGAACGCTGTTTGATCAAAAAAGCTTATAAGCTACTAGATCAATAACTTTATTAGTAAATGTCAGCCATTTTGTTGAAGATTAATTTACCTATATTGGTTCTATAAAGTACTTATTGAAGAGCAATTTCAAATCATGGCGAATATTCATAAGAATTGATGAAATATTTTATTTACAACAATATACTGATGACCTATTTTTCGGAGGGGATTGTGAAATGACCGCGGCCGGGCCGCGCGCGGACCAAAAACTATTGTAATAGTTTAATTAGAAAGTCCTTGAAGAATTAACTAAATTGCGGTACACATTAACAGTAAAAATGACTTCCCCACGAGTTCATACACTATATTTACAATATATACCTATTAGTTATTAATGTTCTACAATAATAGGTAGTAATAGAAACTAACTAAAAATTTATTAAGTATTTACCAAACACAACAAACAAAGAGAACTTCTATTAAAATATACTTATAACTAGTAACTAAGCACATTACTAGTGCATTATAAACAAGATTGCTTTAGTAAGATACTTATGTCAGATATTAACAAGAGCGTTTGTGCTTGTAGGTAATTGTGTAGTCTCATATCATTATAGAAGCTATTGCGTAGTGACATTTTAAAAGTTGATTACAAGATAGTATAGAAATAAACGCTCCTATAACTGCGCCCAAATCCAGCTTTGTAGCATGATACAAGTCTCTTATAAGTGAATATAAAAGTAGTCTTGAGATAGTTTTAAGTAGGTACTGATTTTTGCTTGTTGGAGCGTATATATATCGTAAGATGTACCACATAAAAATAACAGATATTAAAAAATAATAAATATCAAATTTCATCCAAATCTGTTCAGCCGTTTTATCGTGAAAGCGTAACAAACAAACAAACTAATAAATTAATAATAATAATAATCTTCTATCGGGCGCTTCATGAGCCCGGTGTACTCGTAGATTTCTTAGTGTCCGTATCCTAGCTACGTTTCGGTGACCTTTTCGGGGAAACTGAAGGTTTCGTCTGTGCAATTATGGACGAAATTATCTTGACGAATAACTACCGGAGGCATATTATGAGGGACGGGACGGTTGACGTGTGTGGGCATGCCCCTGTCCGAGTGAGTCCATCAGACATATATATTATCTCTGGTTGTTCTCGTGTAGCTAACGGCGGGTAGTTGCACAGGCATAACCAAGTGGCCAGGATTATTCACCAGCAACTTGCCTTGAAATAAGTATAAACTTGTGAATACTGCGGTACCGTATTACAAGTATGTGCCCGACCCAGTTCTCGAAATGACCATGTCACGTTGTACTGGTATCGGTCTATCATTACTGACAGGACTATTGTTGCCAATAAGCCTGATATAGTAGTGATAGACCGATTAGTGCGCCGCGCAATGATAGTCGATGTTACCATCCCACATGACGAGAACCTCGTGAAAGCTGAGAAAGAGAAACAAATAAAATATCTCGACTTAGCACATGAGCTTATCGACATGTGGAATGTGAGCTCGGCTATCATTGTGCCGATTGTCGTAACGGCCAATGGCCTGATAGCCGAAAGCCTCGACCAACATCTCTCGAGGCTCTCGTTAGGCAGTTGGATCAAGGGCCTGATTCAGAAGGCAGTACTCCTTGATACGGCTCGCATTGTGCGGAGGTGCCTGTCTCTGCAACCCTAACCACCGATAGCTTGGACCCTGCTCCCGACACCGGCGGACCTCTACATTTTATATTTTAAAAAAAATAATTTTTACTTATCTTAAGAAATATTTAAAGGTCAGAAGAAAAAATAAATAAGCGATAATAACAAAATCCTTATTGACATAATTAAGAGTTACAAAAACAATGAAGCCTCTGAAACCCAAACTAGGTAAAAACCTTTGTCAGATTTCAGCGCTTTCTCCCAATTCATTACAATTATGTTTTTATATCAACTTTTACTGAACACGAATAATTTCGAGCATGCAGAAACTCACTTTCGCATTTATAATATTAGTTAGGATACTAGCTGCGCCCCGCGGTTTCACCCGCGTAAGTCTCGATCCCGTGGGAATATCGGGATAAAAAGTATCCTATGTCCTATTCCAGGTTATGGTCAACCCATGTACCAAATTTTATCTAAATCCGTTGTGGTTTTAGCGTGAAAGCGTAACAAACAAACAAACTCACTTTCACATTTATAATATTAAGTAGGTACTAGCCGATGCCCGCGGCTTCGCCCGCGTGGGTGTCGGTTATTATTTACTAAAAACCTTCCTCGAGAACCACTTTATCCATTGGTGAAAAGAGCATGAAAATTGGTGCCTATGGTTTTTGAGTTTATCGGTTACAGACAGACAGACGCGGCGGAGGACTTTGTTTTATAATATAAATAGTGATAGTGATATATATTTAGATAATATATAGTTAAATTAGGATTCGAAAGTAACTGTCCGCGCCTAACCACTGACTGGATTTCGACAAAATTTGGCAAGGAGATAGATGGAATCCTGAGGAAGGACATCATAGGCTACTTTTTGTTTCAAAAATAATGCTGTAGGGGGTGATCTATGGGATGAAATCGGGAACGTACTACCGGAGACGTTCCCGTTTACGATATCCGACATACACGCGGGCGAAGCCGCGGGCAAAAGCCAGTAGGTATTTTATAATTTCTTACGTTTTTATGAAAAAACAAACCAGAATGATGGAAAGTGAATTGAATATAGAGAATATAGGACTGCCAACTTTTTTTTGTCCTTGTCCTTTTTCCTTTTTGCGAGTCTCTAACCTATCCTGTGATAGGTTAGGCAAAGAATGCTGAAGTTGCAGGTATCATTCACGTCGATAAAAATAAATGTAGATTATAAAGTACACCTATGCGAAATGCATTACAATTATCTTCATACGGAGTATGGCGGAGGTACCCTAGGGGGGCGATCTCTGGATTGAGATTCTGGTTTCTCACATTTCGGGGTGGGGTTAGGCCCGAACCCCCCCCCCCCCCCCCCCCTGCCTACGGCCCTAGTGAATCCTACTAATATTATAAATGTGAAAGTTTGTGTGGTTGGATGTTTGTTACTCAATCGGATGAAATTTGGCAAAAAGATAGTTTATGGCCTAGATTAACACATAGGATAGAATAGAATAGAATAGAATATACTTTATTTGCTTTGAATGCAGGTACATACAAATAGGATCGTAAATAACATAATAAAGAACCGTGTACATTCTGCCTTGTTGGCATGCAAACACAATAATTATTATACAAGTTATCAAAATAGGTTATTAAGATGTATCATTTAGGAAATCCTGAACAGAATAATAACATTTATCTAGAAGTAATTCAGTAAAACATTTTTTAAATTTCATCAAGGGCAAGGTTTTCATATGATCGGGAATTTTATTAAAGACAACAGGAGCCATACAAATTACATTTTTTTTTAATAAACTCGTTTTAAATGTTCCTGTGTGAAGTAAATTCTGATATTGTGATCTTAATGATGTACTCCGTTTTCTGGTTCCTGTTAATGTGGCAAATAAATTACGGTTTGTTTTAACAAATATTGCTAATTCGAGGATATAGAGGCATGGGAAAGTTAATAGTTTCTGAGACTTAAATATAGGCACACAACTGTCAGTAACTTTGAGGCCAAATATAGCTCTCAAACAGCGCTTTTGAGCTTTAAAAATGCTTTCTCGTTCACTACAATAACCCCAAAATATAACACCAAATCTTAAAATAGAAATTACAAGACCATGGTAGGCCACTAGTATTGTTGACCGATTTACTTTTTTGGATAGGTTGTATAACATAAACGCGGCTGTGCTCAGACGTTTACAGATATCTTCTGCTTGCGGCTTCCATGTTAACTGGCTATCAATTAAGATTCCTAGAAATTTTGTGCTATTCACTTTATCGATAGTTTGGCCATTGTAGTTGATATCCATGTCACCTGTAGATATACGTTGGTGAAAATGCATAGTTAAAGTTTTCTGTAGATTAATAACTAGGTTATTATTATCAAGCCATTTTATTAAACTGCTGATCGAGTTATTGATGTCATTTACGTATGAGTCTTTATTGGTACATGAAACAATTTTAGGATAGTTTTTATCCCAATATTCCCACGGGATTGAGACTTACGCGGGTGAAACCGCGGGGCGAAGCTAGTGGGTCTATAATTATTTTGACTCTACTAGTAATATGTCGCTCTAGGTTTACGTAGAACTGGACAGTGGCGGCTGGGTGAGCGCGGCGGGAGGGCGCGGAGCCGCGCGGCTGTGCGTGCGCGCCGCGCTGGCGCCCGACGCGCTCTGTGCCAGCGCCGTGCTCGTACTGGCGCCCGACGCACTCTGTGCCGGCGCCGAGCTCGCCCGGTGCGGCCCGCGCCTACGCCTGCGCGCAGCCGCCGACCTGGCCCCGCACGCCGAGCTGCTGCTGTGGTTCTCGGAGGACGCGCTGGCCGTGCTCGACATGCCCTTCTTAACGCCGCGCAACGTGCGCGGTCGCGACTACGTGTGCCACGTCTGCGCGCATGCATTTTCCGACCCCAACCCGCTGAAGGTGCACCTGTTCCTATCGTGCGCGCCCTACGAGCCGGCGCGCTTCTGGCGCGAGGCGGCAGGTCGCCTGATGCTCGATCGGCCCGCGGGGCCTCAGCCAGGCCCCGCCGGGTCCCTGGCGCCTGCGCAGCTGGAGGCGCTGGCCACTGAGTGGGGTCGGGCGCGCGGAGGCCACATGTGCGTGTACTGCGGCAAGCTGTACTCGAGGCGCTACGGGCTCAAGATCCACCTGCGCACGCACACGGGCTACCGGCCGCTGCGCTGTCGGCACTGCCTACGCGCGTTCGGCGACCCCAGCAACCTCAACAAGCACGAGCGGCTGCATGCGGCCCGGCCGGGCCCCGGCCCCGGCCCCGGCGCGGGCCCCGCGAGGTACGCGTGTCCGCTGTGCGGCCGCGCGCTGGCGCGGCGTCGCGACCTTGAGCGACACGTGCGCACGCACACACACACAAAAGCGGCAGAGCAATGAAACGAGAGTGTAGATTTAATGTATTTTATTAAAGTTATGCGACTACTGTCCGGCGACCTTGGCGGCGATGCGCTTGTCGCGCTCCTCGGCGATGGTGAGACGCACTCCTTTGCCGCGCGGGAGGGAGATGTACGCCTTCGTGCCCTTTCCGATGATGAACACGTTGTTTAACCTACAATGGAAGTCATGTTTCATGGTTAATTATATCGAATCTTATAGAGTATATGTGAAGATTAGCTTCACAAGTTGATAATTAAGGATTAGCATATTGTATACATAAATAAGTCTTCTGTACAAAAAAAATGTATATTCATAAGATTAGTAGATGGTAAAAAGTGGCTGTGATAAGTAGATAATTACCTAGTAGCGAAAGTGTGGCCCGTGGTGTCCTTGATATGCACGATGTCGAAGGAACCGGGATGCCTCTCGCGGGACACGATGGTGCCCACTCTCCCCAAGTTCCTGCCTCCCGTGATCATGCACAGGTTACCTGTGAAAGGAAATATATTTATATTTATCAACAAAACATGGCAACCCTTTGCAACTTAAGCATTAAACACATATATATACTTTAAACTTTAGAAGCGGGTCTTCTACTCTAAATACATTTTAAATAATCAATCATTGAGAAATAGTTTTTCTAACAGAGTGATGCTACTATAAGAGAAACTGATGATGGTTGAAGGGAGAGAGGAAGACATTAGGGTTCCTTACCCAAAGGGTAAAACGGGACCCTATTACTAAGGCTATGTCCGTCTGTCCGTCTGTCTGTATGTCCGTCCGTCTGTCCGCGGCTTAGCTCTGAGACTGTTGGTTGTGACATGCACTTGGCCCGTTTTTTTTTAAATAATATTGGTGTAATACTATCAATAAACTGTCTTGTTGAAAGTCCAAACGAGTTTTAATTAGTGAGTAGATTGACAGCAGGTTTTTAGGGTTCCGTAGTCAACAAGGAACCCTTATGATGGCTAACTTATCGGATATAATTCTATTCGCCGATGACACTTCTCTTATTTTTAAAATAGATAGGAAAGATACGGATGTCTTACATGTCAACGATAGTCTGGCAGTTCTTTCGAAATGGTTTGCAGCTAATAATCTTTTACTTAATGCGAACAAAACTAAATGTCTTAAGTTCTCATTACCTAACGTTCCTCAAGTAGGACTAACTTGATGACAAGAAATTAGATGCTATTACGGAAACTGTATTTCTAGGAATTACTCTAGACTCGAAATTACAATGGGGCGCCCACATTAGAGCTCTTTCAGGCAGATTAAGTTCAGCTGCATATGCAGTAAGAAAAATAAGGCAATTGTCTGATATAGCCACAGCTAGGTTAGTATACTTTGCTTATTTCCTCAGTATTATGTCTTATGGCGTTCTGCTGTGGGGATCGGCAGCTGACGTAGATTCAATTTTCATTTTGCAAAAGAGGGCAGTTCGCGCGATCTATAAAATGAGTCCTCGTGAGTCCCTTAGAAATAAATTCAAAGAAATTGATATACTCACTCTGCCTTCTCTCTAATATCTTAGAAAGTATTTTGTATGTTCGCAAAAACTTAGGGCTTTTCAAAAAAAGAAGCGACTTCCATAATATTAATACACGTAGTAAACATGAAATTGTGATACCCAAATTTAGATTAGCTAAAACTAGTAAGTCGTTTCTTATAAAAAGTATCCGCTTTTACAATAAGTTGCCAAAGCCGGTTACAGAACTCAGCGATGGTAAGTTCACAACCCACATCAAACGTGTCCTTATCAAAAAAGCATATTATACGATTAAAGACTACGTTGAAGACAAGGAAGTTTGGCAATAATTCCTTTTGCACATGTGGCTTCCCTGGTACCTCATTAACGGCATAATTTGGTAAGAGTCTATTAACTGCTCCCAAATTACCATGTATTTTTTTTTTTACATTCATCGCAGACTCAATAATAATCATAATAATATGTCTATGGCGCCTGTCAATGTCACCACATAAAAAATTACGCTCAAGTTTTTTACATAATAAATACAAAAATTCTCAGCACAGATTCAATGCAAAAGTTAAAAACCGCAACAATAATAATATATATTTCAAGCGAGCAAATATGGAAAACCAAAGAAAAACGGACAATAGCAATATCCAAAATATAGAATATATACAGGAAAAATTTTTATCCCCTGCGGAACCAGTTTTATTAAACATAATTTTTTTATTTTGATGCGTCTTCATACAAAAAAATTTAAAAATCGTTAACGAAAGATGTTTATTTTAAAAATGGTTGTATGGCTAACCGGCGCCGGCGGCGGCGCGCGGCGATGCGGAACGCGCGAAAGTACCTATATCAGCTGTGCGGTCGCTCGATTCGCCGGCGTAGGTATTTACGTGGGTTACTGGCCCTTGGATCTCGCTCAAAGAAATCAAAAATGCTTTCTTCGATTTCGATCGCCAGTCGGGGTCTGCCAGACCCTCGTGCATGATTCGGGGTTCTGAACTGTCCGTGATCAAGCAGCCTTTGAGTGGCCGCTAAAATGGTCCTTTCATTAAGGACCGCGGGGTTAAGGATTCCATGGGCTCACATTAGAGGTATGCTCTCCGTCGCATACATTCTGCGAGCTGCTCGCAAACTTTCACCACTCAGTACATACACTCGCACCATCTCGTAAAACTCGCGGTTACTGAAGTCCGACATCGTGACCGGTAGGTACAAGCACGACACACGTGCGGCGCGGCGCTTGCGCGGGAAAGCGATTAGACGCGACGTCACACGACAGCGCGTGCGATGAGCGAACTGTCGGCCACAGCGCCCGGCGCCGCCCGGGAGGGGGTTGCACCCCCGTGCAACACCGCCGCTAGTGCGCCGGCCGCCGCACGCGCCCATTGATATTATTACGAATAGTTTGTGTCCATATTTTGCTGATTTAAAGTAGGATAAAAAAACAAAAAAAAGTATTGAATAAATAATGGAAATGTGTTCTATTACTGATACTGAACCACCAAAAAAAATTTGCGCACTGGTCAAAAACTTTTCCTGTATATATATAATGTAATGTGGACAAGATCAGCAGCCCGCCGCACACGCCTACCACCTCCGCCTCGCCGCCGCCGGAACCCAGCCCCATCGTGAGTGCTGTAATACCGGCCGTGGCAGTTGCGTCGAGCTCGAGTGACGAATATTTTTCCCCGCCGACGTCACCAATACCCGTCCGTCGGCAGGGGAGAGGCCGGCCACCGAAGAGCTTGGGACTTAGGGGCCAACCGGCCCCGAGCCGGGTCCCCGCTGCCGGTGGTTGTGTGCAGCCCATGAGATGGACTCAGTCTATGAACGAGAACGTCATGCGCGCATACTACGGGTCTACAGAGGGGGGACCTCACTGCATACCGCGATAGGATGCTGTCTCTGTTCCAGGAACTAGAACCAACCGTCAACGTCTCGGCCCAACGACTGTCGGATCAGGTGCGGGTAATCCAACGCAACCACAGGTTGGACGACGCTGCACTTAATAGGCTGCACTCAGAGGTACTGAGCAATCATATCGTCTCGACTCCGGCACAAACCACGGCACAAACGTCAATTCCTGATGCAATACCGCCGCGGTCCAATCATACTGAAGAGAATGATAGGGTTGTCACAGTAAGTAGCCAGTGCAACGCCCGATTGAGGAGCGCACTGGAGGATGCGTTTCGCGATTATAGGCACACCCCGACCGAACTTAGACCCCGACTACCACGCCTACCTATGCACAAAAAAAATAGGGCGCTGGTGTGTGCCTTGGTACATCACTGTTGGGCATTTGGTCCAGACTCCATACATCCGTGCCCGTGGTACTCTTTGCAGTTGCAATCATGTTCTCCCATACATTTCGTATTGGAGAACATGTTTTTCAACTTCAATGTTAAGTTTGTTCTTGGCATAAATTCATCCCACTACGGAACCCTTCACTGTGCGTGGTCCGGCAAAATACAATAGACGTAGATATATTTAGTAACCTATTCCGCTTAACTATTCTTCAAGTCATAAAAAACCCTGTAAGAAATTGACACGTGTGTCGCCTCTCAACGAGGCATCCTCAGGATGACGATTGACTAATTGCAAACCAGAACACGACGTGTTGCCACACCGAGCGCTGGACGCTGGCTCTTCTCCATAGGAAACGACCAATTGGAACCGTGCACTTAGCATCTGACGATTCATAAGTGCCCATGTGGCCATGTGAGGTTTATGTGAAATAAAATATTATGATTTAATTTTGATTTGATTTGAAGTGATTCAAATTTAGTTCAGTTTATTTCACTGTCGCGCTAGTAGTCACCGAAACAAATATGGCGTCAATAACGCAAACCGTGAATGTTTTTTTCGCTCTTGTGTGAAATTTTAAGTGAAATTAAAGTGTTGAATTGTCAAAATAGTATGAAAACATCAAGGTTCCAAATAATACTACGTCATCCGCAAGTTTTTGCGAAATATTTGAGTCTAAAGGGCTTGTACACAAAACTGCGATACGGCGCGATGCGAATTCGCAACGCAAAAGCTTTCTTAAGAAAATTAAGGGTACCGTCGCTGATTTTTGAGATGCGACGTCGCAACGCAGTTTTGTGTACAAGCCCAAAGTTTTATTTTTATTATACTGTCACACTAATCATCAACACTCATTTATTTATTTAAAATCATTTCACTATTACTAGTAATTACTAAAAAGTAGTCGTACATAATTTCTGAAGTCATAGTCACCCTAACCAAACATCACAAAGTCATCAATATCCAATATAACTTTAACTTTAACTGCACGACATTCAGCCAACTGGCTGTACCCTACCTCAAAATTTATCTCGCTCGCACCATACTACTCGTGGCCTGAGTAAGAGCGAGACAGAGTAGAGTGCTGGCGGCTCTCAAGCCTCGAATAGTTTAGGTAATTGCTTTTTACGGTGAAAATAAGGATAATTAAAAAAATAAAATAAACATGAGACCTGCTTTATAGTTAGTTCAGTTATTATGCAAAGTTTATTGATCTAATTTGAAGTATTTTTTGAATACCATCGGATTATAGTTCGTTTTAGAGGTAACTTTGGTTTTTTTTTTATAGAGAAAGTTTTATATAGTGTCTTCGCCAAATATAGGACCCAGCACCAATCCTCAACTAAATATATTTCTTTTTAAATTAATGCTGCAGTATTTTCGGCATAACGGAAGATACGCCTTTGAACGTTGCGCTCAGTGACTTGGCTAGTTGTCGTTCAGCTATTTAATTGGATGCCGGCGTTTAATGAATGGCCTAAGGGACCACTCTCGCCCACCATCCTTTGTCAAAGAGGAAGAGGAGAGAGGAACCTCCTAACAATGGGTGTTAAGAGATTCCTCTCTCTGGAGCACTGACCGCCGGTAGCTTGGACCCTGTTCTCGATAAAGGTGGGCTACGTTTGTTATGTTTTTAAATATTCTAATATTTAAAAATGTAATTTATAACTATTTAAATGAAATAAATAAAGGAATAATGATATTACTGTATATATTTTATTTTTAAACTTTTGTTTAATATTATTGAATTATGAACTTTTTTTTCCACACATCCTCATTATGAGCTCTGTGTGACGTAAATGGGGATTCTTGGATAAAAAGTGCACGAATGGGGATTCGTGCACGAATGGGGATTGATGGGGATTAGTGGGATAACCTATGGAAGATGCTCACATTCATTCATCAATTAAATAAGAGCTGATAATCTACAAACGGTTGAACAGATTTTCCTGAATCATAGCCAAGAACACTATGTTCTATCATCTATGATATGGATTTGGTTTCATCACTTAGTCCATAAGGTAGCTAAGATCACCCTCGGTCAGCTTTCAAACAAAACAACAAAAAAATATGGTTTTGCTATTAGGGAGCTACGATGCAGACAGACACAGATAAATATTTAACTTATTACACCCTTCTGTTTCTGGGGGTTACAAACACAAGCAGCAGATTAGGAGTGTTTCATGTTAAGACATACCTGACTCAAACTTAATAAAATCCATGATCTTGGAGGATGCAATGTCGACCTGTACTGAATCGTTGACCTTGATTAGTGGGTCAGGGTAGCGGATGGTGCGGCCATCGTGCGTCACCAAGAATGGCACATTCTTGGGCCCCGTTGACACGCGCTTCACCTTGCACAGCTTGTACTGCAACAGACACCCACACACTGTACTGACTGCATTCTACTCATTAACGCTAACTAAACTACATCACACAATAACTGCATGGCAATCTATATCTAAACAATAATTTGAGGGTGTTTTTAGAATGGAGCCATCATCAACCACCCCTTTAAAGAAATAACAGCAATGCTTGCCACAAGATATTAGTGACCATAACCAATATGAGGAAAATGCTTAAAGTATGATAGTAAGCTAGCATCATCAATTTTTTTTCTATGATTCATACATCTAATATGTAGACATATGAGGGTCCAATTGCAATAGCAAGGTTTACATTTACAATATAATAAAGGACCAGCTAACCTTGGCTTCTTCAGGAGTGATGCGGTGAACTGTGAAACGTCCTTTCACATCATAGATAAGGCGGAACAGTTCATTAGTCTTCTCAATAGAAACAACATCTGCAACAAATACAACACAGCAATATTTAGATATGGCTCATAATATTACATGGTTCACAGCAGCCTGGAAATATCCTAAGCTGAATGAGGCTTGTTACTCTCTAATATTTGTTTGATAAACAATACCAAATCAATCACCCTCTGTCTAAAAGCAGCTGTGAAACAGAATATGCATACTTACTTACATGATGTGAACTCTAGCTCTAGTACCTTACCTTACAACATCAATTAGTTCAGTCACTTCAACAATACTGGTGTGATCGACTTTTGATTAGAAGCAAGAGTGCCACTCACCCATGAAACCCGCGGGGTAGGTGGGGTCAGTCCTCACTTTGCCATCCACCTTGATGAGGCGCTGCTTCACAATCTTGAGCACCTCGTTGCCGGTGAGCGCGTACTTCAGCCGGTTGCGCAGAAAGATCACGAGCGGCAGGCACTCGCGGAGCTTGTGGGGCCCGGTCGAGGGCCTCGGCGCGTACACGCCGCCCAACTTGTCCAACATCCATGCTTTGGGAGCGGCTAAGCGCTTCAAATGCTTTTTAGGTCCGCGTGCCTAAACACCACATCAATTAAATTATTTTATCTCGTATCAACTCGCATGTCATGTAAACTTAACCTATGCCAGACACTAACTCATTCAACAAATTTCTCAATAAGTACGTAACGTTATACTGCTAACAGGTGTATTATTTAATAACTGTTAGTGTCAATAGATTATTGGAATTTCATCCTCAATAGACTTTCAATTCACTTTCAAACATCGGCATCGACGTACCCACAGAATATACTCTTTATCTGAAAAATATTGAATGACCAAATCTTATTTAACACTACGCTCTGGATATGCAGTATTACATTTGCTAAAATATTTAGCACTTTCACGATTTAATCGGATTTTAACGAATTTACACCACGAACTCACCATGTTGAACACAAAATTTAACAAGAAAGAAACGTCAAAAGTTGAAGCTGTCAAACACACTGCAAAGAAATAGCTGTCTTTGGTAAACATGAAACAAGGGCTATTGGCACAACAATCCTAAAGTGGGTGATAGACGTGCGTACTTAAATTTCGCAACCTTACTCGGCTCGCCGTCGGTGACACATGTGAAGCTTGCTCAAAATTTCATTGTCGAATTGGCGGCTCGTGGCTCACGGCGATAACAGACGACGAGCCAAGGCGGGCTACGAGCAAAATTTCAAACCTGTTGGATCGCTGACGAACTTACTCAGCAGTTTTAAAGTACGCGTACTTAGCATGACACACGGATGAATAAGCTCGCCGAGCCATAAGTAGACGTACTTGCTCGCACGTCTATCACCTCTTTTAGACCGAGCTTCTACTGCAAGCAGAGCGGGCTATACGCACTATTCTCAATAAAATAATGATAAGGTCACAAAAAAGTATTTATATTTTAGGAGATTTTAAGATTTACAGAAATTGAAATGTTGAGAATGTGGCGGCATCTACGTCGCCTTAGTTGTGTGAACTACGCATTACACTGACATCACGCAAAATCCTATAACTTGCAAGCAAAGTTTACCACGTCACTAACATATTTATGTACAATGTCTCGACATCAATCGTCGGATTGTCCGTGCAGTAGCGGCACTGGCGCACCTGTTTACAACGATACTGGACATCGGGGCTTTTCCCACCTCGTGGAAGGAGGGGCGCGTCATTTTGCTGCCCAAGGCGTGTACCAAATTTAAACTTAATCGGTGCATTGGATTTGGAGCAAGTTGGCTGTGATATACGGATAGACAGACAGACACACGAGTGATCCTATACGAGTTCCGTTGTTTCCTTTTGAAGAACCCTAAAAACAGACTAGTCGATATTTTTTCCATACAAATTTTGGGAGGATATTACTCCACTGTGTGTCATTGTACATCCAAGCTTACACATGTTATCGTTTTGTATCATTATTACCGTGCGTTTGCACTGGCGAAACATTCAAGACAAAACATGTTGAAATCTCTATTTTCTGTCAATGTTCCATACAATTTTTGACAGGAACTAGAGATTTAAACATTTTTGTCTCGAATGTTTCGCCAGTGCAAACGCACGGTTAACCCCACCAAAAACATTTTCATGTAAAATGTTGCGCTACCGTCACATGACCGTAAGGTGAAAAATTTATTCACTGTTCAATACTTTTCTGTTATACAATAATTTATTCATTCATCTTCTTTATTATTTCCCATGTAGATGCGATCGGGCCGGAAACGGCCAAGCCATTTATTTTGACTAAGGTGCAGGTTTGTAGAGTTAGGGCGTTTTTTAAAAAATCCATCAAATTTTTTTTTAAATCGATTTAAAAAAAAAAAAAACCAGATCTGTTATAATTCAAGGTCCCTTCGGCTGGTCCTACCTCTCCACATCCCAACCCGCGCAAATTCACAACAAATTCACAAAATAAAATTTAGCTACCTGCTAAACAAGTGCGTAGCCATGCGCTGGGCCTTTCTTTGACAGTTGAAATGCCAGCGATGACAAATACTTTTGATAAGAAGTCAGGTCTCTCCTTGCGAAGTCTGTCGAAACACTGAAAATTTAAAATATGAAATTAATTGACTAACTATAAGTATGACAAAGAAATCTACTAATTATAGTAATTTTTGTAAATAATGGACGAGAAAATAAGACATCAATTTATTGGGATGTCGCAATGTTGGGATTGAGTTATTAACATGCAATTTACACTATTGGGTAGCTAATAAGATGAAGATTAATTGAAAAAAAAAAAAATTTAGTAAGTAATGGGTATAAAGGTATATACATATATAGGTATAGTATTATTGAGAAATTTTACGATTATTGTAAAAATTTATGAAACAAAAGACGATATTCGCGATAAAAACATGTTTATTTTATGACGGCTGTTTTTATCCGAAATTGTCAATTTATGAGGACGCCTAATTACTTCCAATCATTATGCAGTTTGTTTCATCGTGATAGATCATTTAGTTTAACCGGGCGTTTGCACTGGCGAAACCTTTACGACAAAACATGTTGAAATCTCTAGTTCCTGTCAAAAATTGTATGGAACATTGACAGAAAATAGAGATTTCAACATGTTTTGACTTAAATGTTTCGCCAGTGCAAACGCACGGTAAAAGATACACCGTTTTGTTTACACAGGGGTAAAAGAAGCGAAAAAAGTTTTTAAAAATTCTTTAAAAAGAAAAAAAAAATTTTTTTCGTCGATAAATTTGAGCATAGATTCCATAATTTCGATAGCTGCACATTATAAAGAACCACACTATATAATTTATTGGCATTTTTACATAGGTAGTAGATACATGCAAAAAAAACATTGGTACACACGGCTACACATCAAGCTACACATTTCCAGTTTATGCTGATCTCGCATTGTATACTATTTCTGTACAATGCGAGGCCAGCTTATACTGGAAATGTATAGCTTGATGTGTAGCCGTGTGTACCGATTCTCTTGTCACAAAACTCTCTATTTACAGACTAAAAATCACAAAAATTTAGTTTATTCCTGTCAAACGACGATTTCCCATTCTGAAATAGACTATATTGACGCAACTTAACTATATTTTGGTTTGACAGCACCAGGGTTGGATTTTGTACTATAATTATAGTATTTATACTATAATTTCGCCCTTTGTACTATATGTATACTATTCATATCTAAGGATAGTACGCTAAAATACTATAATTTAAAATTTGCTCCCGAATGCTTAGTTTTACGTCATATTATGAATATTTCGACCGTGCGTGTGCGTGTATCCTCCGCAGTACACTTCTCTCTTTCTACTAATCTCGTTCCTTCCCATTCCATTCGAAATTCAATCAAAGTTTGCTCAATGTTTTAACAATCGCTTGCGAATTTTTGTGTAAAATAATACGTTTTCAGTGTTTTAATTATGGAAAGTGGCAACACTGATGGTTCTGCAAATGACGATACATCGGGAGTATCCACCCCACAGAAAATTTTGCCTTAACGGGTGTTAATTTTAAATAACTTTATATGTTAAATTAAAAATAATGAAAGTGTACTATATTTTTTTGTAAATACTATCCTTTTAATTTTTTTGTACTATCTTTTTCAACATACCTAAATCCAACCCTGGACAGCACTTAGATGACACTGAATTAGTAATTTAGTGAAAATGCTATTCTGAATTTGACGATTTAACGTGAGGGGCAATTCCCGTAATTTTTAAGACCATTCACATTCGCATCTCATTCGCAAACTGTCAAAAACACAATCAATTTACCAACAGTTTTGACAAGTTTGACAGATTGCGACTTGCATGTGAACCTCTTGAGTACTAATGTTCTGTGAGTACTACTGATACGATACATGATGCAGAGAGACGATAATAGATAAGAGTGGTAAAGTTGTGTATTTGATCAACCATCATTTAACAGTGATACCCTGCAATCAATAAGAATACGAAATATTTTTTGTAGTTTCAATTTGATTCGGTACTTATAGTGCATCATTTATGCTCAAAACACACAAAAGGTGGGTGCTTGTCGGGAGCTGGTCGGGTAGTTTTTAACCCACCGACGTGACTTGGTCAGAATCAGGAGGCAGTTGGTTCCTAATAACGATGCCCTTTTCCAATCGGGGATCGTAAGGATTCTGTGCCGATCCTGGCTCATACTGTTATGAGCGTGGTGAGCAGTCCACTTATTGTCTAACTCGGCACATATATTGCGCCATATTGTGTTGGAATATCCCGGCAGTTTTGGCGAGGATAGATAAGTTCAATTTTTTTTTAAGCATTTAACTACTTCTTCGTCTGAAACGGCAGCTTTCCGTGGCATTTCGATACAGTAGGTACGGAACACAATACAAGTAGCACTCGGGCGGGCTGTTGCTCAGCACTGATGTTTTATTCCACATGTCATGTTCGTGAACGGGCGCCCTCAGTTGAGACTGGTCATCTCTTATCTGATCTGCCAGGGTTTATTTTTAATCTTATATTTTGAATTGTTTTTGATTATTTTTCGTTTGACATTGTTCTCACATATACAGGGTTACTGGTAACTCGACGTATTCCTTGCAGGACGTCATAGTAGGGTTAAAATGCAACAAATTAAGCCACCAAATGTTCTACCGAAATTCAGTAGTTTTTGAATTAGTTAAGAGTTTTAGTTTTTTTATGAAAAATCCCAGATTAAATCATTTGAAACCAATTTAAAAATGATTTACGGCGCGACTGTACTGAAATTTAAGTTATTATCATAGTTGACGCCGTAGCAGAACTTTGTTAATAATTAAAAGTTCAATAATGCCTAAAACTTTGGCAAATATCACTAACCAAACATTTAATTTTTTGTAATTTTTGCTATTACTTCATAAAAAATGTAGTCTAGTGCAAAAAAAAATTACTGAATTTCTGTAGAACATTTGGTGGCTTAATTTGTTGCATTTTAACCCTACTATGACGTCCTGCAAGGAATACGTCGAGTTACCAGTAACCCTGTAGAAGCACCAAGAATACTGTATCCAGGATTTTGTAATATCTATATACATTTTTAAAAGAGTGTCCTTGGAGTTTCTTGCCTGTTCTTCTCCATAGAGATCTACGAATTGGAATGGGCAACTAGCTTCAACTTTTTGACTAACTGACCGACTCTTTGACAATTCAAAAGTGTCTGTAAATGGTTTAATTGAAATAAATGCTTTGAGTTTGAGTTTGATTCACCTCTATGCTCCAGCCAAGCATTACGTCACCTCGCTCAAGTACGGCCGCCTTCTAACGGCCCGATAAGATTATGCCGGGCGCGCACAAAAAATGGTCCCCTGCTGTTTATATTGGCTCTAGGCACACAATGTAAACTGTGTTGTATTCTTGAATAGACAGAGCATCATATTGTGTATATACAATGCTCGTAAGACGAGAATGGTATTCACAAACAAAATGTTATTATCAGATACGGGGGAAAAACGTGTTTGTTCCTGTTTCATGTCTTATTTCTAATAGAACTTTTGTATCAATTTACACAAAATTTTGCAAATTACATTATGAATAGATAAGCAATCTAACAAAAGCGTTTGTTTGATAGTCCTACGGAACATTTTCATATTATTGAAACTCAAACTTCATAGCGCGCGGAGCCGTTTTTGTGAGTTTGCGTATTATTACGCGTGACTTTGAAAATTCACATCCTAGTTATAGTGAGTAGTTTCTAATAAAAAATGCTACTAGGATACTTTATAAACCTTTATTGACTGATAGCTACCTATATCTCGTAAAAATATACCACTATAATTGTAAAATATACCACTATAATTGTATAATGATAAGATTTCCTTGAAGAGGGAGCTAATGTAAATTGACATGTTATTTTAGGTATTAGAACTAAAATATTAGTCAAACCTACACAAGAACTTACTATATTTCCCTATTACTATAAATACTTACTCATTTGCATGGAAAAAAACAAAGATATCAACCTTTGAAAACATAACATAATTTGAAAGTTTTACGACATTGAGCAACTGATTTTACGTAATTTTATTTTGTCCAATAATGTGATTTTATGATGATATTTCGTGAAGATATTATGTGCAACGGTCTAATAACTACATATAAATGAATATTCACCTATTTACTGTTGAATTTACACAAAAACAGTCGAAATTTATCATAAAACAATTCCGTCATTCATGGCAGATTTTCTCGAAACATTTCTTTGTTCGAAAATAACATTTTATGATACTATTTGATGAGATTATTATTTACAACGATGTAATAACTAATAATAAATGAAATTATAGCCAATTACTGTTCAATTTTACGGTAATTCTTTACAAAATCGACTGAGACTCTCATGCACCACTGTGATGTTCGCCACAGAAAATGAACAATTTCAACTTTTTTTTTTTGTGTTGCCTGTTAATATTTTTGGTAGTGAATCATTTAGTTGACGAGAATATCTATCTGCCCATAGACTGAAATTTCCACAGACGATATAAACCCTTATTTCACAGTATAAATAGAGATCTTTACCGCGCGAATCCGCCGGATCACTTAGGTTCCAGCCGGGCTCTACGGTACATATTCACGCGGTAGAACACATCGACCACCTACGTAGCATAGAGGTTCAAGAGCGCGAGCCCGCAGCGTGGGGCGCGTGTTGCGGGGAACTGCACGGCACCGCCTGCGCAGGCAAACGCCGTGCATCGCTACAAACATACATTATTTGCTTGTTACACAACATCTCTCAACCTTATTTCGGAAGATATAATAGTAATAGCAGGATTCAATACATAATAATAATACCAAATTACTTAACCGTCTGGCCACGGGACATCCCACTGCAGCGAATTTTCACGCGGTGCGAACGGCGAGGCTTCTTGCGACTAAAACAAATGAATAAAAACCGGCCAAGTGCGTGTCGTACTACGCACAATGAAGGGTTCCGTAGTTGAAATACTTGTTCTTCCATAGCCTACTGTTGTGATAGTTTTCCTTTTAATTTCGTTGCTTATACATACTACTGCCGTGAATTTTGCACATGTCCAAAACCAACCATTTAGCTGGCAAGGGGAAAACACTTGACTGTAACAAAAATTTGCACTTTAAAGCTTAATATTTTGCAAACGGATCCCTGAATCCAAAAATGGTTTTTAACCGACTTCAAAAAAAGGAGGAGGTTATCAATTCGTTGGTATTTTTAATTTATTTTTTTATTTTTGTTACCTCAATACTTTCGAGTGGGTTGACCGATTTTGATGATTCTTTTTTTATTTGAAAGGTGGTGCTTCCTGTTTGGTCTCATATAAATTTTATTAACTTTGCTTCCGCAGTTTTTGAGTTAGTTTCAATGATTACGTATTTTTTCCCACTTAGTCTATGTAGATGATATCTTATTTGACTCCGTCACTATTATTTACATAGGAGGTAGTGGTATTCGAATTTGAGAGGCGTAGGTACCACAACTAAAAAGTGAAAAATAAAAACATTTTACAAAAAAAAACAAACGACTTCCAAAAAAACCAGTAAAAAGTGAAAAATAACTTTCGGAAAGGAACTTAGACAGTCGGTGGCATAAAATGAAAATTGAAAAGCAAAGAAATTTAAGTTATTTTTCACTTTTTGTGTTTTTTTGGAAGTCGGTTGTTTTTTTTTATAATTTTTTTTTATCTCAAACAAAGTCACCATATTTTTGAATGACCTTTCCAACGACAGCTCACACAAAAGGATAGGCGAGAAAATAAAAGTTCCCACAAAAATGTTGAAATTTGGTAATTTATTGTGACCCAAACATGGGACGTATAACGTAAATAAATACATTTTGAATATGGGAGTCACTTCTGGGGGACAATACCAAAAAAAAAGTACCTTTTGCATGCGCAATAATATTAACAGTGTGAGTGTGACATATTAAATGGAAGGGCTGGTAGTGAGGCTCTTAATTTTTTTTATATTCAACTTACGAGTAATTTACTTTTACTTTACGACAGCGAAGATAGGAAAGTACACAGGGAGCCTAAAGGCTCGTCCAAACAGGCGTGATATCGCGGACGCGACAGGCAGCGCTAATGTTGTCGCATCCGCGATATCGCGCCTGATTGTGGGAGCCTTAACATGAGCTGCCATTTCTCGCCTGTCGCTCAGTGCGTCTTTCTGTCATCCGACACAGGGCATTACATATGCTAAAGGGATACGACAAGACAAACAACAAAATGACAGGTCATGGTAGATACATGGTGAATAGTCACTCCTACGAGATAAGTTCATAAAAGTTAACACGTTGAATTCAGTTTTTCTTTAGTAAAAGTAAGGTATAGGTAAGTACTTCTTCAAATTAAATGGTTAACAAATTATTATTCAATTGACAAATTCAATAAGTTGTGGCTCCACCCACGGTTAACGTCTATTATCGTGATAATCCGTGTGTGTGGTCCCAGCATATGAGACTTGTCATATTTAAAAATCATTAAAAAAAACTTTGTATCTCCGGCAGGGGTGAGTGGATCTACTAACCATTCCCCCCTCTCCTCCCTCCCCTATCTCCTATCGAGGCGGCACGTTTCTAAACTTTAATCTGCTTTAGAGTAAAACGCGTTCTCAGAAATAATTTAATATCAAACATTAACTCTCTAATGATTTTTTTTAACTCTCTATCTCTCTCTAACGATTCTCAAACTACATTTTTTTTTTAATTAGGTCTAAGTCCATTTTTGTGGGAATGGGGGCCAATCTCACAAAAGTAATTAAAATCGTTGATAAATAAAACTAATTACTCTCTAACGATTTTTCTTTTCTCTCTAACTCTCTCTAACGATTCTCTAACGATTAGCATTAACAAAAGTTGAGAATAATTAATTCGGGGGCAAAATTCACAGAGGTGGGCTAACGTCACGCTCTTAGAAATGATTTAATATCAAATAAAATATTAACTCTCTAACGATTTTGTGTAACTCTCAATCTCTCTCTAACGATACGCAAACGATTAAAAAAATAAAATTACATCTAAGTCCATTTTTGCGGGAGGGGGGGCCAACTTCACACGAAAAATTAAAATTGTATTTACATAAAAACTAATTACTCTCTAACGATTTTTCTTTTCTCTCTAACCCTCTCTAACGATTCTCTAACGATTAGGATTAACAAAAGTTCATAATAATTAAATCGTGCGGCTAACTTCACCGAGCTTCGACCACCACTAGTTCTCTAAGTAGTCTGTGACTGTCATCAAAATGGCGATTATCGTATTTACAGTCTTAAATTATTTAAAGGTAAATTAATTAACTTGCGCACTAACTAAGAAAGATTTAATGGCGTTAACAGAATGAGTTTTTATCCAACTCTTTTAATTAACGCACATTCATAAGATTGGATGGGTAGCATTTAAATATTTGCAAAATAAAGTTAGGGTGTCGTATGTCGTCATTCTCGGGTCCAATGGGACCCGCTACCGAGCAGGCGGAGGTTTGTGTGTTCGGGTCCAATCGGGGGCGCTTCCGAACTGTACGGTTAACTGCCACATTTTTTTTCCGCTTTACAGACTTTAATGTTTTTTTGCAAGATGGTTTTGGTGTTGCATATTAGTACCTACCTGAAAACTCAACTGAAACTCAAACCAACTCAAAGCATCTATTTCATTTAAACCATTTACAGGCACGTCTGTTATAGTGCGTTTCGTCAAATAGTTCCTATGTCGTAATGTTGATTCCACTGTTTGTAGGACCAATACGTCAGCACTTTGGAACGTCAAAAACAAATAAATAGAACTGATTCTAGTTGCTCCTATCAAAAGGTAGTTTTCGCATGGAGAACGATTACGATACCCCGTAAGGCGCTACCTAAAAGGTCCGTTTTTTTAATTTTACTGTAGAGCGAACTTTACGGCACAAGAGTTATTTGATGAAACGCACCCCATTCAGAAAGTTGAAGCTAGTTGGCCAATCCAAAACTTAGATATATCTCTATGGAAAACAACGGGCAAGAAACTCCAAGGACACTAAGATATTACAAAATCCTGGTTAAAATTGTTGCTGTTGCTTCTTTGTGAGAAAAATTAAAAAATATAATCAAAAACAATTTTAAATCTGAGATTAAATTAGTAAAAGCCGTCGCCGTCGTTGCCGGCAAGTGAAGGGCAAAAATTCCCAAAAGTAGTAGTTGGCAGTTTGGAAATGAAAACCAAAAAAGTTGATTCGATTCGTTCTTGTTGTGCTCTGTGGGTACCTACTTACTTACTACTAATACTACTTAGACCACAGATTACAATTAGCTACTTAGTCTGTGGCAGTATTAGATTGAGGTCAAATTTGAGCAAATTTGTCTGTCACATCTGTAGCTTGCTACATATTAGTAATCTGCTAACTAGTCTGTGGTAATCTGTGATTGAGGTTAAAATTGAGGTTAGTGTTTCAAGTAGGTAATGTCTTATCAAAACCTAAAAAGAAAATAGGAGAGAGCTAAAATAACATGTACTTACAGAAGAAGTACGTTTACATTTAATGGAATCTTCTTCTGAAAATAGTTTTGCTTGGACTGATACTTCAAGTGATAGCATCAATAGCACCTCAATGTAAGTACCTAATAATCTGCTTGAACCATTACTGTGCGTTTGCAAAGCAGCTCTATTTTCTGCCAATATTCCGTATAATTTTTGACAGGAACTAGAAACTTCAACATGTTTTGTTGTGAATGTTTCGCCAGTGCAAACGTACGGTAGCTGTGCGTTTGCACTTGTGAAACATTTGCAACAAAACATGTTGAAATCTATATACTCCATTTGAAATAAGATTAGACATTTTAATAAGCCCTTTTTAGGGTTCCATAACCAAAGGGGAAACGGGACCCTATTACTAAGACTCCGCTGTCTGTCTGTCTGTCCGTCTGTCACCAGGCTGTATCTCATGAACTGTTAGTTAGACAGTTTTTCACAGATAATGTATTTCCGTTGCCGCTATAACAACAAAAATACTAAAAAACAAAATAAAAATTTAAGGGGGCTCCATACAACAAACGTGATTTTTTTGCTTGTTTTTGCTCGATATTGATAACGGCAACAGTTAGATGCTTGAAATATTCACAGAATATTTAGTTATATATTCACTTTAAATATAAATACTTAAATTAAAATCAAACAAATATTTAACGGCGGCGCCCATACAACAGACATGATTGTTTTTTTAGATAATGGTACAAACCCGTAGTGCGCGAGTCCGACTCGCTCTTGGCCAGTTTATACCAATGCAATGTTTGGAATGATTTTGGTATGCACATTTTCATTTGGTCAAATATTTACTTGGCAGAATATTATCATTTAGGCAAATTATTTATTACAGCAAACAATCTTGTAGACAAACATTTGTTCAAATGATTTGTCATTCACTATGTTATTTTTTTCATACGTAAATCCATTTCTAAGGGTAACAATACGGAATATTATTTGGTCACAAATATAGAGCCAGATACTTGGTAGCATTTTCAATATTAAATTAAAATAGTGTCATAATAGTTATTTATGCAACTGTTATTATATCGCACTCCTAGATCTAAACTGAGACAACTCAAAATAGGTTATTTTTCAAGAGACGATAAAAACGTATATCTGCCTTTTTTGTTTGGGAAGTTATACAATTTAATTTGATTCTAGATAATAAATAGCTTGTAAAATGTCACTGTATATAAACTGGGGCTAAAATTCAATCTTGCGTATGATCACCGAGCATTCGAATACAAACATAACTAAAAATTAACGATTTTTGAGTTGTCTCTGTTTAGATATAGGTGTGCGATATGGGGTATTAAGTATCACATGTGTGTTTTAATAGCTAATTATTTGCAGTTGCATACAAGACTTTATTTACAACCATGATATGAATCCTCTATAAAAGGTTTGCAATACTAATATTTAACAAAAATGGAGAGATACGACATACATGAATTCGAATTTTTCTAATTTGAATAACCTATACGTTTTCTTTAATTACTATGCTTTGTTAGTGAAACGTGCCTGCATGACAATGTTCTTTTTTTTAAAAGAGTTGTAATATGAAATTTAGTACATCATTATAACACCCGTTTGGATGATATTATGGTTACTATGACACTGGCTGTTTTAATGTTGGCAGTAAGCTAACTGTTTCAGAAACTTTTATAGAGGATTTATAGCATGGGTGTAGATAAAATAATATGTTGTGCTATAAAATTTAGGCACAGAAACGAATCACTGCAAAACCGCCTTTACACAGTCTTGTCTGCCCTACCCCTAGAGTGTAATGGTTGGGCGGCCCGCGAGCTGAGGAGCAGGTAGTTAGAAGGCCCGCCACCGCGGCTATCGCCGGCCAGGGGGCTCATTACGAACTTTAAAAAAATCTGGCAAGTTCCAGGCGATTCATTTCCCTGTTTGGTTAAATTTCGTAATAATTATGACATTCGTGATTCAGACCGACTTCACGCTGGGTAGTTTGTCTATGGCTGGCTTGTAATTCTCTGCCGTAACCAGGGCTTGAAAACGTTACCAATTCACATTAAAAGTAACGTTAAGTAACGGTATTTCCGTAGAGATACCTGGGTATCGGTACGATTTGGTAGCGTTACTTAGTAGCATAACATAATTATAACGTTAAAAATTGTGGTAAAAATTACCGGTATTTTTAACGTTATTGTAAAAATAGCGGTAAAACATTACCGGTATTATTTTTGTTATTTTATGCGACGTTACCGGCCCGTTTTTACCCGACTACGGCGAAGAAAAAAGGAAGGTTATGATTTTGACTGGTATGTATGTATACAGGAAAAGTTTTTGACCAGTGCGCAAATTTTTTTTGGTGGTTCAATATCAGTAATTTATTTATTTATTTATTTATTTAGAACATGGAGGACTTACAGCTAACAAAAACAAACAAGAAAGGGAACAGTAGTCACCAGAGAGCCAATTACAAATCCTCACGTATAGAAAATAAGATAAAAAATTGTGGTGTGAGCACAGAAACAAAAAACACACCGCTTTAATTAAAGTGAAGCTAAAAGCACTAAACATGGTTGGCTTGAAATTATAACTAAAATAATGCAGAATATAATAAAAACAAAAGCATACATATAATCTACTGCTACTTGAAAAATTTGAGGCTTAAGCACCTTCTGGCCGAATTCACACTAATTGTGAATGGATCAAAATCAAATTCCTTGCATATATCATTAAAATTTCTGCTTGCACGCACAATATAACTGTTCTGCCTATAATTCGAAGATGTATGAGGTACACGTATGGGTGGATAAAACCGAAATGATTTACTTGGCACATTAAAATAAAATTTAGACAATAATTCAGGGTTATCAATATTGTTATTGAGGATTTTTAACAAGAATAAACAGTCAGCAATTTTACGTCGATCTACCAGTGGAAGCAGGTGATACTTCTTACAGAGTCCAAGATAATCAGTTGAGTGATATGGGATCCCTTGATGAAAGCAAAGAAATTTTAAGAAGCGTCTTTGAATGTTTTCTTTTAAATAGAACACATTTCCATTATTTATTCAATACTTTTTTTTGTTTTTTTATCCTACCTTAAATCAGCAAAATATGGACACAAACTATTCGTAATAATATCAATGGGCGCGTGCGGCGGCCGGCGCACAGGCGGCGGTGTTGCACGGGGGTGCAACCCCCCCTGGGCGGCAGGGCGGCGCCGGGCACTGTGGCAGTGTGGCCGACAGTTCGCTCATCGCACGCGCTGTCGTGTGACGTCGCGTCCAATCGCTTTCCCGCGCAAGCGCCGCGCCGCACGTGTCGTGCGTGTACCTACCGGTCACGATGTCAGACTTCAGTAACCGCGAGTTTTACGAGATGGTGCGAGTGTATGTACTGAGTGGTGAAAGTTTGCGAGCAGCTCGCAGAATGTATGCGACGGAGAGCATACCTCGAATGCGAGCCCATGGAATCCTTAACTCCGCGGTCCCTAATGAAAGGACCATTTTAGCGGCCACTCAAAGGCTGCTTGATCACGGACAGTTCAGAACCCCTAATCATGCACGAGGGTCTGGCAGACCCCGACTGGCGATCGAAATCGAAGAAAGCATTTTTGATTTCTTTGAGCGAGATCCAAGGGCCAGTAACCCACGTAAATACCTACGCCGGCGAATCGAGCGAGCGCACAGCTGATAGGTAGGTACTTTCGCGCGTTCCGCTTCGCCGCGCGCCGCCGGCGCCGGTTAGCCATACAACCACTATTAAAATAAACATCTTTTGTTAACGATATTTTTATATTTTTGTATTAAGGCGCATCAAAATGAAAAAAATATGTTTAATAAAACTGGTTTAAGGTTAATTTGTCAAAATTTGCGCAGTGGATAAAAACTTTTCCTGCATGTATGTATGTAAGTATATTCATCTGTTCCCTCCTATCTTCTAAACCACTTATCACAATTTGACAAATGAGGTATCGTTGGAAGCGTCTTGATCGTCCCCTGGTTATAGACTATGTGACGTCATATTAAATTAAAAATGGCGCCCACTAGAGGACATAAAGTCAGGAACTTAAAAAAGAAAATTGTTAAATCGTACCATGTTGGGTGTAAAATGAAAGGGCATAATGAGCACATTTCAAAAATATATATATATATTATTATTATAACCACAAAATAATTTTAAAAAAAAGTATATCCGGAATAAGAATAAGTAAAATCCGGAGTCACACGTAATCTGTTCGGTTTATGCCCTAACACGTGTAACTCCGTTTATACCTGTTTAGTCGTAGTTGGGTTGTACTTTTTGTTACTTTAATTTTTTTCTCAAAGACTGCCGGCTGACAAACCAACCAAGTATATTCTCAAGAACAAGCACAACACAGAATAACAAAGAGTACGACTATTTGCGTGTATAATAGGTATTCCTATTATACACGCAAATAGTCGTACGGCACAGTCTTAGCATCGATGCAGTCTGAAATTTTTAACGATATCCAGAACGACGGTAACAAAACTAAATAATAACGATAAAATTTTTGATAGCATAGATTTTAACGTTACGTATATTTAACGGTAAAATGTGCCAGATATAACGTTAAATATTATAACGTTATTTAATAGTTAACGATACCTGCATCAGAAGGCTGTAACGATACCATATTTTTAACGGTATTTCAAGCCCTGGCCGTAACATTCAGAAACACAATTAAATATTAATCGGTAAGTTACGATTTTATTTAAAATCGAATTTGACAAACGCGCCTCCACTTGGTACTTAAAAAAAATTCACACAATTTTTTTTTAGAGCCAGAGCCGCGCCGTTACTGCAGCCTCGACGTGTTTTTTATGGAATTTTTCACTTATTGTATGAAAAATAAGGAAAAAACAAAAAAATAAATATCAACATGTTGAGAAGTAGTGGTTTATGGATTCTCTTAAGGGGGTCGAAATTTTTATTATTTTTGCGATATGACGCACCATTTTCGAGATATAAGCAAAAGAAAATATAAAAAATATACAGTATTGTGTTGGTTTGAATTTTAGTTCATGACATCTAATTTTATTCCACACGTTTTTAATCGTGATTAAAAATAGTCAGATTTAGTTAGAGGATTTTAGTTATAAGACAAAAATTTAAGTTAAATCATCAAATTCAGAATAATATTTTCACTAAATTAATAACTCCGTGCCATCTTAGTGCTGTCAAACTAAAATACGAGTATAGTTAAGTTGTGGCACTATAGTCTATTTCAGAATAGAAAATCGTTTGACAGGAATAAAATAAATTTTAGTGATTTATAATTAGTTTAGACAACTTTGTGACAAGAGAATCGGCACCAATATCTATATTATTGAAATGTGCTAATTAAGCCCTTTCATTTGATACGCAACATGGAAAGATTAAAAAAAAAAAAAAAATTTGACTTTATGGCACCAACATGGCGCCATTTTAAATTTAAAGTGACGTCAAATAAATCTTCTTATAACCAGCGGTCGATCAAGACGCTTCCAACGATACCTTATTTGTCAAATTGTGATGAGTCGTTTAGAAGATATGACGGAACAGATGAACATACATACGTACCGGTCAAAATCATAACCCTCCTTTTTGCTTCGCCGTAGTCGGGTAATAAGATACTCCTCGACATCGAGAAGTTTCTAGCGCGAAAAAGTGAAAAGAGTATAAGGCGTGTGTTGTAATGTAAATATTTGTTATACAATATTACAGAATAAATATAAAGTAAACATTTCAAATATTAAAAACAAAGTTCTTACCGATAAGCTTCTCTTGCGCATTTCAAATTATCGGCCAACCTTTTTTTATATTTTGACGGCACCATATGTTTTATTTCTATTTTTGCCCATTATTATGAACTTTGTCTGAAAATAATTAATTGAATTTAAGTTGGAGATTACATTAAATAAACAATAAAATAAAATAAAACAACTATAGTTACGTATGTTCATTTTCATTCACATTAGAGTACTTATCTGAAGAAAATTCATACTTAAATATTTAAAATGCAATCATACAGGAAAAGTTTTTGACCAGTGCGCAAATTTTTTTTGGTGGTTCAATATCAGTAATAGAACACAATTCCATAATTTATTCAATACTTTTTTTTGTTTTTTTATCCTACTTAAAATCAGCAAAATATGGACACAAACTATTCGTAATAATATCAATGGGCGCGTGCGGCGGCCGGCGCACAGGCGGCGGTGTTGCAAGGGGGTGCAACCCCCTCCCGGGCGGCGCCGGGCGCTGTGGCCGACAGTTCGCTCATCGCACGCGCTGTCGTGTGACGTCGCGTCTAATCGCTTTCCCGCGCAAGCGCCGCGCCGCACGTGTGTCGTGCTTGTACCTACCGGTCACGATGTCGGACTTCAGTAACCGCGAGTTTTACGAGATGGTGCGAGTGTATGTACTGAGTGGTGAAAGTTTGCGAGCAGCTCGCAGAATGTATGCGACGGAGAGCATACCTCGAATGCGAACCCATGGAATCCTTAACCCCGCGGTCCCTAATGAAAGGACCATTTTAGCGGCCACTCAAAGGCTGCTTGATCACGGACAGTTCAGAACCCCGAATTATGCACGAGGGTCTGGCAGACCCCGACTGGCGATCGAAATCGAAGAAAGCATTTTTGATTTCTTTGAGCGAGATCCAAGGGCCAGTAACCCACGTAAATACCTACGCCGGCGAATCGAGCGAGCGCACAGCTGATAGGTAGGTACTTTCGCGCGCTCCGCTTCGCCGCGCGCCGCCGGCGCCGGTTAGCCATACAACCACTTTTAAAATAAACATCTTTCGTTAACGATTTTTTTACTTTTTTGTATGAAGACGCATCAAAATAAAAAAAATATGTTTAATAAAACTGGTTTAAGGTTAATATGTCAAAATTTCCGCAGTGGATAAAAACTTTTCCTGTATAATAATTAATTTAAAATAAAAAAACTCACGTATCAAAATGTGTTGGTTGCACTATATTTTTAGCGATTTGGCGAGATTACGCGACGCACACAGGCGCACGACGCGATGTCAGCAAGCGATACGTTCTCCCTCTGAAAGCGCACGGCGCGGACTAAAGCTAAAGTCTGCGCGTCCCGAGATTTATATTGATTTTTAGCATTGCATACAACAATTATTTAAAAATATTATTTTACTTTAAAAACGTCAATTTTTTTTTTTTCAATCATGTTTACATACTGACCCTTGTTATTAAATACTTTTTGTTTAAATTTGGAATCTATGTTCATAGATAAAAAATATAATTTCGGACGAAAAATTCTCAATATCGATCTGTTTTACGGAATTATTTTTGGTGTATTACTGAATTAAACATAAAAAATTGGCTTATGCATTCCCAAGTTCAAGAGACAGTTGTACCATGGACATTTTTATAAATGATTAAATTACTATATCTTCGATAAAACAAAGCATCAAAAGTCGCCCAAAAGTTAAATTTTATGAAACATCCTTGGCAAAGACAAGGTTTTTACTGACTTGTGTAGACAAATTGAAATATCTATTACCAACATTCCCAAGAGAAATAATCAAACATTCCCGGGCATATTTTTTTTTTAATTTTGAGTCTATAACTAAACCATAATCACACGTCAAAACTCGAGTAAAACGCTCAAATTCAAGAAAAATTGTGAAAGCGCTCTTAATAACAGTTTTAATATGTCAAGAAATGTCAAACGAACGTTCGTAGTACGGTATTGCCAGGCAATATTCGGGCAGAAGGCGGCCTGGGTGTCACGTGACCGCTGACTGGCTTGCTTGTCGAGTTCATAATACGAAATTGCAAGGCAGTTCTGTTTACGCCGTAAACTGCCTGGAAATAAGAGTTCATAATAGGGCCCCAGCAAGCCGAAGCTGCGGTGATGAGCGTTAAAACCATCTGCGACGATAAACTCGTGTGGGGCCGCCCAAACCCCGCAGCGCCGGAGCCGTGACAGAAACAATGCTTGCTGCATGTTGCATGCTTGTTTGCACGCTGCTTGCCTGCTTCCATGCTACATGCCTGCTTGTACGCTGCGTGCCTGCTTGCATGCTGCATACTTGAAGCAAGCATCCTTGTTTGCATGTTTCTTACTGGATTTAAAAAAATAGAGATGAAATAGTGTGCCCAAATTTCTGCGAGAAACTTGGAAATAGCGCTCGCCGGCTGCTCCCGTGGCTCCGGTCGCTTCGCTCGCACGGCTCGCGCGTTGTTGGTAACAATTCTAACCTAACCTATTTCACCCAGTTCAAAATGACGAATACTACAATCTACCGCAGAAATGTTTTCACCAGTGTCTAATTATCTAGTCGCAGGCAGATTGTATGATTCAGTTTCCAATTTACCATACGATGCTAAATATTTGGCAATATTTTGCGTAAAATGAATTATTCCAACTGAAATATTTGACTACATAAAAATTGGTAAAAGTACAAGTTGGTAAACAAGTTATTGTTTAATCGTTCACTTGCCAAACATTAGGTTTACAATTATTTATGAAGAGATTGTTTGTGCAAATGAAATAATGCGGAAAATTGTTTGGGAAAATTGTTTGTTTCCCTTACTTAAAGGGCTACTAAGGCTCCCCATCAGTCTGTGCTTCTGTCGTCTGTCTGCTGTATTTTTGATCCATAAAAGTTAGCCAATTGATCGCAGAATAGCATGATACTATGGCCTCTATCACTTTTGTTAGTAAAAATATGCTATTATGATAGTTTTAGTGGTGTGGAACCTTTAGTGTGCGGCTCCAACTCACATTTTTGCACGTGTAAGTAAAAAAAAATGCAGAACTACATTTCAAAATTAAATTTTCAGGGCTGCAGATGACATCAATGATAATTCAAATGAAATTTTTATTGCTAATGATGAAAAAAAAACAAAAGGCAAGAAATCTAAAAAAAAACACAATGATGAGTCAGTTAGTTCAGAACCTAATGTAGTTATTATGGAAGAAAAAGCATATTTTGAAATTAAAAGTCACAGCAATTTAAAGAAAAATAAAATAAAAATAGAACCAGACAGTGATAATGATACACCCAGAAAGAAAAAGAAAATTAAAAACTTGGTTCCTAATGGAGATCAAAATGATTCACAAGACTCTATGTCCTATGATGAGACTTACCTTAATTTGAAAGTAAAACAAGAAGAATCATCAGCTTCATCTTATACGAAACATAAAAAGAAAAAACGCAAACGCACTTCAAGTATAGATTCATCAAAAACTCCATTGAAAAATCATGAAAACAATTCAGGCAGTGAAATAAAAGATGATAATGTTACTCTCAAAGAAGAAACTGAAAACGATTCAGAAATGGGTAAAGCTATGAAAAAGAAGAAGAAGAAGAAGTCTAAAAAACATGATAGTGACAATCTGCATCTAGATATTGAAGAGGAAATGGACATAGAAGAAACAGTTGTGAATAAAAATAGCAAAGGTAATCTTACACACAGCTTTGTAACAGAAAATACCACATTACAAGAAGAAAGTGGTTGTGATGAAATATCTGCAATAAAATGTGATGATAGTCATTCTCCTCATACTATTTCACTCATCAACAAAAGTATTGAAGAAGAAAACATAAAAGTAAATTGTAATGACAATTTGGACATGATTAGTAAGCTAGCTCACAGTGTACCACAGCAAGATTTCAATAAAAAATTAGAAGCAGCAGACAATCGAAAACAGCGAATATCAGACAGAATTCGTTTTGAGGATGATGACGATGATACAAACACAGAGTCTAGCCATGTAGAACCTGAAAGTCATTCTGAAAATAATAAAAAACCCTTAAAATTAAAACATTTCCTTAAAACGAATCCTAATTTGAAGCTGCTTCCCCAAAGATTCAATAACAATACAAATCTTACCAGTGATGACGAAATATGGATTCTGAAGTGTCCAAAAGAGATTAACATTAAAGATTTTGATAATACAACCTTAAATATCCATGGCAAATGCAAGATAAAAGTTGGTGGGCAAACTTATGAAGGTAGTGCTGCAGAAGAACAATCAAACACTATATCAGTGCTTATAATGGAGCAAAACAAATATAAAATCAGGAATGTATTATTAAGTGGGATCATCAATTTACGTAAGAGAATCCCTAAAGCACATTTCCGTGATGACAATATTATGGTGAACAATCAGACTAATTTTATACCGCTACCCGAGACAAAATGTCGCCATCCTCTTTTTGGATCAAATTATAAGAAGGCCTTAAAAATACCTGCAGAAATAGCAGAACGATTAAATGAGCAGGACACTGATGATACTATGATAAGGATTGCAAAGAGAAAGAAAAAGAAAAACAAAAAGGAAAGAAAAATATCAGAGCAAGTTGATTCACAAGTACAAAGTGACGTTACGATGAAGGTAGAGCCAGAACTCTCTGTAGAAATAAGAGAAAAGAAAATAAAGAAACGCAAAATGATAGATGATGCGGGTTCTGCGCCAAAGAAAGTGAAGCGGATCAAACATGATCCAGAATCTGCAGAAGCGTGGGAGTCTGAGCAAGCAATAGAAGAAAACCTTTTTAACTTTTGATAAATCCGCATATTGTTATATTACATTTTGTTTCATTTAATGCCAACAGCCCTTCTGTAATCTAATGCCATCATTCTCAGGGTACCGGTAGTGTATCTATTTAATAGATATGTAAACACTGGGTTCCCTTTATCTGGCAGAATCTTTATGTTCCGAAATTTATTTGGCACTAGCTGTGCCCCGCGGTTTCACCCGCGTATGTCTCGATCCCTTGGGAATATAGGGATAAAACGTATCCTATGTTCTATTACAGGTCATGGTCAACCCATGTGCTCATCCTCTCCTCTCTAGAGTTGGGAACGTAGCGGCAGCGCGGCGCGGCGACGGCGTCTAACGGTTCGCGTATTGCATTTCGTGATAACTTCAAAATTAAATGTCCTATTTGAATGAATTAAAAACTATTTTACTGCTACATAAATACCCTTGATGTTAAAACTATTTATTTGAATAAGACTTAATATTATGTTGATAAAACTCCGCAAATAATGCATTAATTTCGAACAAATTTGGTTACCATAAAAAAAGGTTATAAGTGAGTCAATCTTAAAAGATAGACATATGCTGTCGCGAACTTTTTCTTAGAACTTTTAAAGAGGAACAATTCCATCATACATGTTCTTTTCGTAACTTAAACCGTTTACGCAGCGCACGCAACGGAAGCTCTTAAAGGAATAATTTTTCCCGTTTTTGCAACACTTTTCATATATGCTCCGCTCCTATTGGTCGTAGCATGATGTTATATAGCATATACCTAACCTTCCTCAATAAATGGACTATCCAACAAAAAGTTTTAGAGCGTGTGTGTGTTAGTTGTGTAGTGCGTTCAAACAAACACAAACTCTTCAGCTTTATAGTATTAGTACAAGGTGGGCCAAAAGAAATCACCCTATTGGAAGATGCTCTCATTTTTGCAAATTGCCGCCAATATCAAATCTGTTTTGACATTTGTGGACTAGACAGATGCAGAATACAAGTGAACAAGCCATGGAGCGATACACTCCCCAAGAACGCGGAATAATCGTGTCTATTTTTTTGCGTAACATTTCGTCTGTGGTTTTGGCGCAGCGCGAATTCCGTCGCCGATTCCCCGGCCGTCCGACACCGATTGCGCACATACTGCGCCGTTTGGCCACCAACTTTGAAGAGTATGGGACCACACGAGACGTTGCCAAGAGTGGCCGGCCCCGGAGCGCCCGTTCTGCCGAGAATATCGCCGCTGTTGCCGAGGATGTCGAGCTGTCGCCGGAAACATCGACCAGACGCCGTGCCACGCAATTAGCCATCAGCCGGACGTCCCTAAGGCGAATTTTGGTCAAAGACCTGCGCATGTTCCCGTACAAAGTCCAGTCCCTGCATTAGCTGCTGCCTGCCGACCGCCAAACGCGCGTAACCTACGCCCAAGCCATCCTCAATCTCGAAGAAGAAGTGGACGATTTTTCGACCAAAATCATAATGAGCGATGAGGCTCATTTCCATCTCAACGGGTGCGTGAACAAGCAAAACTATCGCTTCTGGGGCACCGAAAATCCACGAGTGATGCACGAGGAGCCATTACATCCGCTCAAAGGTACTGCATGGTGCGCTGTTCACGCTGGAGGAGTCATCGGGCCATTTTTTTTCGAGAATGCCGCTGGCCTAGCGGCAACAGTGGACGGTGCGCGCTATAGGGCCATGTTGACCGAGTTTTTTCTGCCGCAATTGGACGAATTAGGACTGAGGGACATGTGGTTCCAACAAGACGGAGCAACGGCACACACTGCGCGAGCCACAACCGATATTCTGAAAGCAGCGTTCCCGGGTCGCCTCAACTCTCGTTTTGACGATTTGCACTGGCCCGCAAGATCGCCCGATTTAAGCGTTCCAGACTTTTTTTTTGTGGGGTTTTTTGAAGTCCCGTGTTTACGTGAACAAGCCCGAGACTCCGGAAGCCCTCAACACGAGTGCGAGAATCTGTCGCCCGAAGTTCTTGCTGAAGTGATAAAAAAAAGCCATAAAACGAGCCCGTATGGCAATCAATTATGACGGCGCCCATTTGGCCGGTATAATCTTCACGACTTGACCAATAAAATTCTAAAGGTTCAAATAAACAAAATAAAAAAATATGAAAACTGTAACCCAACTACGCCTAAAAAGGTATAAACAAGACACCACAGACAGACAAATAAAAAATCCGGAGTCACACGTGTTAGGGTATAAATCGGACAGATTACGTGTGTATATATATATTTTTGAAATGTGCTCATTAAGCCCTTTCATTTGATACCCAACATCTATTTTGGTTGGTCTGAGCCCAACATGATACGATAAGACAATTTTTTTTTTATGTGCCTGACTTATGTCCTCTGGAGGGCGCCATTTTTAGGGTTCCGTAGTCAACAAGGAACCCATATAGTTTCGCCTTGTCCGTCTGTCTGTCGGTCTGTCCGTCTGTCCGTCCGTCTGTCCGCGACTTAGCTCAAAGACTGTTGGTACTAGAAAGCTGTAATTTGGTATGGATATACATATAAACGACGCCGACAAAGTGGTAAATAAAAATTTAAAAAAATATTTTTTTAGGCTACCTCCCCTACGTTTAAAGTGGGGATTGTTTTTTTTTTCTCGTTAATCCCATGGTGTCGGGTATCGTTGGAAAGGTCGTTTAAAAATAATGGGAGTTTGTTATAACCATTTTTGGATTCAGGGATCCGTTTGCGGAATATTAAGCTTTAAAGTGCAAATTTTTGTTAGAGTCAAGTGTCCCCCCCTGCCAGCTAAATGGTTGGGTTTGGAAATGTGAAAACATTCACGGCAGTAATATATACGTATATAAAGAAATTAAAAGGAAAACTATCACCGCTACGAAGGCTCCACCAGTTACCGAGTAATAATCGACCAACTTCAATTTGCAGTTGCAAAAACATGTTCTCCCATAAATTTCGTATGGGAGAACAAGTTTTTCAACTACAATGTTAAGTTTGTTGGATAAATTCAGCCCAACTACGGAACCCTTCATTGTGCGTGGTTCGACATGCACTTGGCTGGTTTTTTAGTATTACGGATCACATGCAAATTTCTCATAATATTTCAATAGCTAGTATTGCTATCGCTTCACGCGTATGTCAATGTGTGCGTGGTCGTACACCTCACGGTAGCTGTGTGTATCGCTCCGACAGGCACACACTAGCGTAATGTTTGGGTAGGTAAGAAGAAGCAGACCTCAGGTCAAGCGTCAAAAGTTGTCGCCGTCGACATTGATTCCCCCACCTCTACCCCCGTAGCGCAAGTAGCCGGTGCAGTGCCTAGTAGCACTACCGTAGCTACCGCAACTTCCCCCTCCACCTCCCCCGCCGCGACCGTAGCACAAGTTGCTCCCGCAGTCCCGTCCGCTTCGGGCATTAAAAAGCCCCCGCTCCGACCCCCCGTGTTCATTCAGGACAAGGGAAAGTGGACTGAAGTGTCCAAATGGTGCGCCGGAAGGAAAATCAGCTTCAACAACTTGCGCTCTACCCTACAGGGTATCAAAGTCTCAGTTCCGACTACGAACGACTATCGCGAGCTAACAAAGCTCTTGAGAGCCAGAGGTGTGTCTTTCCACACCTTCTCGCTCCCAGAAGACAAATAGACTAGGGTTGTTATAAAACGCATCCCTAAGGAGATCTCCCCCGACGACGTAAAAGCCGACCTTTAGTCGCAAAACGTCCCCGTGGACCAAGTCCACCGTATCCACCCATCGCGTGGCGGTGAAGCATTCGACATGATTCTCGTCGTTTGCTCTCCCGTTGAGGGGCATCACTCCATTTTCAACCTCCGATCACTCTGTAATCTCACGGGTTTCATTATCGAGAAACCCCGTAAAAACGGAAACATAGGACAGTGTCACCGCTGTCACCTATACGAGCATTCGCAAAAGCACTGCCACGCGAAACCCAGGTGCGTAAAGTGCCTGGGTGAGCACGGCACTGCTGAATGCACCCGACCAAAGGGCAGAAACTTATGCCTCAGCCCTCCCAGCTGTGTGCTATGCGGACAATAGGGTCATCCAGCAAATTACCGTGGTTGCTCGAAAGCCCCCAAGTCAAGTACTCCCAGGCTTAATAAGCGTGGTGACAATCGTCAGCATAGGGAATTCCCTCCCGTTCTCAAATCCCCCAGAGGCTTAGCTCTCAGAGGCCTAGCCCATGGAATATGCTTCAAATCAAATCAAAATATTTTATTTCACATAAGCCTACATGGGCACTTATGAAACGTCAGAAGCTAGGTGCACGGTTCCAATTGGTCGTTTCCTATGGAGAAGAGCCGGCAAGAAACTCCATGGTTACTCTTTTAAAAGATAATTGGCTTTTACAATAATTTCGAATTGCAGTGTTAATAACTATGGGAGGACTGTAGGCCTTTCAAAAAGTTTCAGATAAAGTTCATAAAAAAAAAAAAAAAATAAATTAAAAATAAAAGTCTACAGTTCACTAAGCCTACTTCAACAACAACAAGCTTTCCCAGGCTTGGCCACCGCGAGGCCAATCTTCAATGCCAATGGCATTATAGGTCAAAAAGACGAGATCGCTCTCTTTCTTCGCGACCATCAATTAGATATTCTCCTTATACAGGAAACTTTCTTAAAACCCAGCCACCGCGATCCCTCCCTAGCTAATTATCGTTTGGTCCGTAACGATAGAAAGTATTGTCACAGAGGCGGCACCCTCATTTATTACAAAAAGGAGTTGTATTGCATCCCTATGGACCCTCCTCCATCCCTTTCTCGTATCGAAGTTTCCATATGCCGCCTAGACATGATAGGTCACCACCCGATCACTCTAGTGTCGGCGTACCTCTCTCCCCGAGACGCTGAGGACTTTCAAGCCCTCTCAAACGACCTCACAGCCCTTCTCGGCTTAAGCAGCTCCGCTATAATAGCGGGCGACTTCAATACCAAACATCCCGCGTGGAATAGTAACTCCACCTCCACTAGAGGGCGACACTTGTTCGACCTCTATCCTCCCTAAATTACGATGTCTACGCTCCGATGACTCCCACTCATTTACCTCACAACCCCAACCTCACCCCCGATGTCCTA
Organism: Lithophane leautieri; assembly: GCA_949152455.1. Taxonomy (NCBI): domain Eukaryota; kingdom Metazoa; phylum Arthropoda; class Insecta; order Lepidoptera; family Noctuidae; genus Lithophane; species Lithophane leautieri. The sequence goes on from OX424463.1 coordinate 19,657,146, forward strand.
GACTTGGCGCTCCATAAGAACGTCAATTTACGATTAAACTCCATAGAAACGGTAGACGAGCTTAACTCTGACCACCGCCCAATAGTCATTAGTCTGGCCCCCCGCACAGGTCTCTCTGACCCCTCCCATCCCCTCGCCACCACAAAGGTCACGGACTGGAAGAAAGTAAGCGAAAAACTGAAATCTTGATATACAAGTTATACGAGTACCAACTCGGTGTGCCGGATCGTCTCGTACTCATAGTACGGGACTTCTTGTCGAATCGCACCTTCCGCTTTTGCATCGAAGGAGCCGTATCCTCCCCCCGACCCATTCGCGCGGGTGTCCCTCAGGGCTCCATGCTCTCCCCGCTCATTTTCACGCTGTTCACCAGCGATATCCTGAAGAATAGAAAAGCGCAGTTGGCTCTGCTCGCAGACGATACGGCCATCTATTACAAGGGAATTAGTAACGACAACATACGCCTCACTCTCCAGAAAGCGGTCAAAAACCTTGGCGCCTGGTTTCGAAAATGGCGTATCGAAGTCAATCCCGACAAAAGTCAAGCGGTATTCTTTCAGAAACCGCGTAGCAGTTACGCCCTCCCCGCCCCCACTCCAATCACCATGTTTGGCAAGCCGATCCCTTGGGAGAAGCATGCCAAATACTTAGGTGTAATACTGGACCGACATCTCACGTTTCGAGAGCACATAAAGCAGGTTCGCTCGCGAGCCGCTCTCGCTCTAGGTAGACTCCACTCCGTTCGGAATGCACGCAGCAAATTGTCACTCAAGTGCAAATGGCTTACCTATACGGCGTGCAAAACCCCACCATATTCATAGGATGCAAGCACTCCATAACCGTTTCCTTCGCAAGGCCACGGGAGCCCCCTTTTATGTTCGCAACGAGATCCTCCATCACGACTTAAAGATTCCCACTATCCGCCAGTTTCTCAAACGCTCACCAAGCATTACATCGATTCAGCCGCCATACATCGCAACCCTCTGGTTGTCGAGGCCGCTAACTATGTCCCATCTAGAATTAGTGTCATTAACAGCCCGCGGCATATTCTCTCACTACCCTCCTACCCTCCTACTGGAGAGCAGTAGGGCGGCCAGTCCAGTGCACAAAAACAGACGTTTCCCGTCATTCCGACTTCGCCGACAAGGCAATCCGCGACCGCGACCCCGATTAAATTCGTCTCCCCGTCCCTTGACCGATGAAGTAGTGCCAGCCCGCGCCGCGCAGCTGAGCACGTAGCTATAAATTCCCCTGATAATAATAATGATGTATCTAATATTTTGATCCAGCCTGTCCCATCTTGCTGTCCTCCCGTCAGTGACGCCCTAAGCCGAGGTTCGTACCCCACAGGGGGTGCCCTTAGCGAGCGTTCACTTAGTTTTAATTTAGAATAGTTTGCATTTATGCCCCTGGCTGGAGGCTTTGAGAGTAGTTCTTAAGGCAGCCACAGGAAAGTCCGGATAAGTCATGATTTCAGTAATCAACATCGAGACGACATAGTTAAAAAAAAAAAAAACTTTCGCCGCTACGTAGGCTTCACAAGTTACCGAGTAATAATCGACTAACCTAAATTTGCAGTTGCAAAAACATGTTCTCCCGTAAATTTTGTATGGGAGAACAAGTTTTTCAACTACATGTTAAGTTTGTTGGATAAATTCATCCCGACTACGGAACCCTTCATTGTACGTGGTTCGACATGCACTTGGCTGGTTTTAGTAGAATTGTTTACATAGGTAATTTTAAACTCAGCCCAAGAAAATAAAGACATTTTGTCTTGGTCTAAGTTTTAAACTAGTAGTAAGTACCTACCTACCTAAGTATATTTTGTATAAATTAGTATTTATGTACCTATCTATCTCTAGATAACATTTAGATCTAATCCGCTTCATACTTATAGTACCCGGTAGGTTACTACCACGGAATAGATAAATAAGGTTGGAATGGTAATGTGGGCGTGGCAAGCGCGCCACAATTATGATTCGATAATCATAACTCGACCGATTCATTAATTCACCGCGTTTCGTGCGCTTCGGACTACTGCGGAGAACAGAGCTCTGCTTTAAAATGCCGTGTTGTGCAATTATAACTTGTAAAACAAAAAGTCAGACCGCAAGTATAGAGCGAGGGGGTATATCTTTCCATCGGTAAGTCGAAAATAACATTTAATTATAATTTTATTAGTAAAAAACATAAAAATATTCTGATCACTATAAAATTCCAAACATTAACGACATTATTGAAACAAGTAAAAAAAAAAAATACATTGCACGATGTGTACTCGCGTAATCAACGCAATTACTAAGTCCGCTTACAATGTACTGCATGCGTCGCGTCCTCTTCACTTCAACCATTGACGTTTCGTCGTTTGCCCTGATTGGCCGTGATGCACGGTAGATAGTGAGGTGACCATGTGGTTAAATAAAATCATCGATAGAATTCTCAAATAATATAAATTTACGTTGGACAAAGATTCTTTTTGAATTATTTTATATTTAATTAATGATAGTATATTTTTAGTTAGATGTATAATGAGTCAATTAAATATTACAATAATTATTGAACGAATGATACAATATAGTAAATACTTGTAGATGACAGATTTACAGGGAGAAATTGAATTAATTGGCAACATTATACGAGATCATTGTACACATCTACAAGTATTTACTATATTGTATTTAGTATTAAAATATAAGTAAAATCCAATTTTACTTACGCAATAAATTATAAATTTTAGGTTTCCTAAAGAACCTAACGCCAGGGAACAATGGATTGACGTGACAGGTAGAGGAAACTGGATGTCGACAAAGACGAGTACTATTTGCTCTATACATTTCAGTAAAGATGATTTTATCATTAAAAAATCAGGTTATTTGTAATTAATAAAAGTAAAATAAATATTTCTTAATATTTATTTCATGTTTAATTTTCCCCCATACATTCATCAGATAATTTATCGATAAAGAATATCGGCTTTATCAAGCACTAGCGTGTATGAAAATTTTTATTGCTTTTTTGCGTGTGTGTGTGTGTCTATGCCTACGAGGGCTTAGTACTAGTGTGTGAACGAATATCTGCCCTGAGATTTATGTGTGTCTGATTTGGTTGTGTGCGAAATATTTGTAAACATAGGAGTGCGTATGTGTAGAAATTAAAATAGTGGGAGACAAGCGGTCACACTGGTCCTGATACAAAATTGGAGCTAGGGCCTTTCCAACCTTATTTATCAATTCCGTGGTTACTACTTATATGTCTAAATTTTTTGGAGAAATGTCTGTTGCTAGGTTTTGAAATTGGACAGCCGAGCTATGGCCTCACCGAGTGTTTTGTAGTTTGTACGTGTACACAATTGACATAAAGTTCATTATGCTTTCACCCAATTTCGTCATGCTTGGGCTACATTGTCACGATAACGCGAACTATACTTCGCGCGCTCTCTGTGAGTACCTAGGTACCCACTGGCCGAGCCGGTATAAGCCGGGCCGAATAATAGTCTATGCCGCCACCTCAAGCTTGTGGTAGTGTACCTATCTTAGCGCGGAATTACATGAACCGTTGTCATATCACTGTTCCGTTTCTTTACTCATGTGACCGAGCGGTGTGATAGAACTGTGATGTGTGTCCAGCGTACCCAGGGTAGGGTGACCATACGACCGGATGTGTCTGGCCAAGTGCGGTTTTATGGCCTCGGCCTCGGTTCGGTATTTGATCGAACTTTTTTGTGAAATTCCTATTACATACATAAATTACATTGATAAAACTAAAATTAAAAGTTAAAAAGTCGTTGTAGTTTATACACTTTTAGTGCCAAGCACCCGGCTCGCAGGTAGAACGATAATTCGTTCGCGTGACCACAACTCTCCTCCCGCGTCGTATATATAAATAGCTATAGGCGGTGTGCCGATAGACTTGACTGACCGGTTGTTATAGAGATTGATTTGTGAAAGTTGGACCTTTTTTGTATGTTTGTTTACGCATAACATGATTTTGAAAGCGAGGGAATAGGGGTGCACCTGCGTCTACGCACATACATAGGTATAATAAAACTTCTTGCCTTGTTGATTATCATCTTATACATATAATGGTACTGCAGATGACATAAGGTAACAAGCCAAATCCTATAAATCAGCGTGTTTTGTGTGGATCTTTGAGATTACATAATTACGTACTCTGATAACTATAATTGTATATTTTGTAAGTAATTCGTTCAGTCGACAATGGTCACCCTACACGACTTTATCAATATTTGACTCATATACAGTATGTTAACTAACAGAGGGCGTTCCCGTTAACCCGCAATAGTATACCATACATACAAGCTAAAAAAAATATTATGATAAAAAAAAAAAAGTTTTTTTAATTTTTTGTAATAAAATATTCACAAAAAAATTAAATTGATACGTAAAAGGAACACTCTGTACACGCGCACTTGTCCTTCAAAGTAAGTACGGCAATGTCGCAATTTACCTATGAATGACGGGCCGCATGTGCGGCGATCTGATTGATGCGCCTAGCCCCGCCCCCTGCTCCCCGAATATCCACAGGATTAGTCCACCTAATTTTAGTCGGAACTAATCTCGCGTGCATACCGGATGTGCATTTATTTTCGCATTGCAACATCTTGTCTCCTTTCGTCATTCGTGTGTGAAAAATGCCGCGTTATCAGTTCAGTGCTCAGGTGCACATTTAAGCGGAGTGTAATTGTGTGATGGTGCTTTGAGGATGTATGCCGAGAGGTATCCCAATGCACAATTTAATGCGACGAGTGCACCAAAACAACCGTCGGCGATTGCAACAAGCAATGTGTAGAGAGAGGTCAGCATATTGAGCAGTTCAAAATCTAAGTAAGTCTTGAAACATTATTTAAATGTACCTATCATAATACCTAAAACGTTTTCGAAAAAAGAAATAACACTAAGAAACGACTGTGCCACAAAATAAATAAGATCAGAAAGCCCACTCTTTGCTAAAACTACTTTTATACTCAGGGAGTACCTACCCCGTACAACGAGCGTATTACTTCTGTGGTGTTACACGATTGCTATTAAGTAATTTATTACGAATGCAACTGCATAAAGTAAAAGTTTTTTTTTTTTCATTTCTATGTCATTGCAGAAAACATTACAAAACGTTAGACAGTGATTGCTAACGTGCAATACCTCATTATCATTTAAAAGCTAGCCTAAAACTGAGATTTAAATGAAACTTTCTCTAATACTTAACCGCACATTATTTATGAGCGTAGTTACCTACTACGTTATTTATTTTTCTAATTACTTTCTTATTAGCACTGTAAGGCACCGGAGTCACCGATCTGAGTGAATAGGTAAAACACATTCGTGTACTTGTTCCATGAGTGGGCCTTCTGTACTTTTATCTGTTTATTTTGTGGCCGCGAGCCCGCGACCGACGCGACGTGTCGGCAAAGTGCTGCCGACGCGCCACCCCGTGTCCATTACTCGGCCGCTGCGAGCAGAATAATTCGCTGTACTCTGTATTCTAATATGATTGAAACGTGGCTTAGATAGGTACCTGAATTTATGTTTTTACTGTTTGCGAATAGGTTCTTACAAGCCCAAGGGGCCTCAGTGACGCGTTCCTTTGTCAGCCGGGCATTTGAGACGGGTTGTTAAATCAAAACATACATAAATGTTTTATTTTACTGATAACAACACGACGCTATGTTTTTCACTGTCTTTCCGCTCGTTTTCCGGTGATGCAAGGTTGCATCAATCAAAACCGTTGAGCCCCACTGATGCATATTTGCATCAGTTGACTCACGCTATTAAAATCTCTATTTCTACGGAGTAAAGGGCTAATATCGTCTGTGGAAAGGTACAGTATTAATTTTGCCGCCTTTACCAAAGTCAACGCTCGCCATTCAGTGCCGTCACGCCGCCCGCCCCCCGCCCGGCCGGCCAGCTCGGTGAGAAGCTCGCTTGGCATCGTGCGCGCGCGAGAACAAAATTGCGACATTGCCGGTTTGGGCTACGCCACTACGCTAGGTAGTATTCCGCGTTAGTATTTTGATTTTAAACAGGTCGTTTCGAATTTATTGCCAATTTAGTTTTTTTTTTAATTCGGATTTTTTTTAACTAATTTTTATACGCTGATATTTTTATTTGAATCTATTAATGATATAGATTATCGAGTTTAAGGGAACGCCCTCTGTTATTTAACATACTGTATAAGGTGCTATAAAAATATCTGCCACGGCTACAATGGGAGACAGTATTGTGTTTATAGATTACAATAGTAAAGATAAATTATTGATCACTTGTCATATTTTTTTTCATACAAAAAATTGGTAAGTATTGATTTATTGGCATAAAACCATCCCGTAGACTTAATAAGCTGTTGCCGCACCGCACCGAATTCAATTCGCGTAACGCCGGCTCCGTTCATACACTGTTGCCATTCTTATCAAACAATGCCGCTGCGCGCCGGCCACTCGCTCGTCAAAGCGCAGCCCCGCGCGCCCCCGCCTTCACCTGCACTACCCCGTTCGTCGCACGCGCTAGCCGACCGCCCGGCACGCCAGTCGTCCGCCAGTCGCCCGCCCGCCCGCTCGAAAGTTAGTTTTAGCGGTCAGCGTCGGGAATATCGCGCGCGCTTTCTTTAAAAATGCCACCCAGACGACGGTATTCCAATCAAGAATATCTTTAAATGGTATTGTGCTACCGCGAGTGTAACTCCATAACTGCGCATGCAGTAAACTTATACCAGCAGAGGTTTGGTGTGCGAGTGAGTCATCATATTGCGATTCTTACACTAACTTGACAGTCCAAAGCCTGTTTTAAGTGTGATGGGAAGTTTATCATCTTATTTACGTCCGTTTTTTGGAAGAATGCGGTAGCTGGTAAGTAATTGCACTTTTAAAACACTTGTTTGCCTACGTATTATTGCGTACCTAGTAGATTAGATAGTGACGAACTAGTCAGCTGATTTCAGTTTTCATTCACAGAACAGATGGAAAGAGATAGCAGTTGTTTTCATTGACGAAGCGACACATCGCGCGTAGTTTGTGAACCACGTTATGCAGAGTAGAGTCAATGTTTTTAACTACTTTATTTTCTCAAATTGATTTAACTGGGCCGCGGTACGAAATTTCTTCACTATTGTAATCTTTAAACACAATAGGTACTACCTCCCATTAAAGCCGTGGCAGATATTTTTATAGCACCTTATATATGATGAATTGTCTATCTCTGAAGTAAGAACCTAAATAAATGTTTTGTCTTTTACTAATACTTTGCTAATGTACATTTATATTATTTGACTTGTATTACGGATCCCTGAATCCAAAAATGGTTGGTCATTATTTTCAAACGACCTTTCAAACGATACCCAACACCATGGGACCGACGAAAAAAAGAAACCATCCACACATTACGTGTAGCAGAGGTACCCTAAAATAATAGTACATCGTGATACGAGTGTGCTCTATTGAATATTACAGTCGAAGCGTGGCTCGCGCGATAAGGTAGCCGAGAGTGTAAAATAATCAATGCACACGCGTTTCATACGACGTTTTTGACTTGTTGTAAGAACTTATGCTACAATAACGTAACTATAGAGATGATAGATTTATAAAGTTTAACTGACCTTTGTTGCCAGGTACTGACTATCCGGAGTTTCTCTTAAAAACTTTTATATCGGTTGGTGACAATACTTTAAATTTTGATTTGTATGATTAATTGATTATAATTAACCACACAACGAAAACGATAATAAATATTTATGGAAAATGGCGCGATGGTTTTGTTTTTCCATAGGTGTAAATAAGGGCACTGGCAAAACTGCTAGACGTAGACAGCCTATACAAAAAAATATGATTTGAATAAGAAAAAAAATTAATTACAAAAAAAAAAAATACTGTAACTAAACGTACCATGGTGGAGTCAAATCTATTTATTATTATTTACGCTCTTCTCCCCTACGTGAAATCGACATTTTTAATAATGATTTTAACCACACCACAAAAAAGTTAACAAATATTTATGGAAAATGGCGGCTGGTTTTTGTTTTTTCCGCTAGCGATGAGCGCGCGGGTGTAAATAAAGGCACTGGTAATACCCCTGAACAGCCTATATAAAAATATAATAATGTTAATAATACAATACCCAAATGGGGTTATGGTAGTGAACAATATAGACTGAAATAGTCACAGACGATATAAACCCTTATTTAATAGTACAGAATGAGAGAGATTCATTCGTGCGTACGCGGTGGCACACGGGCAGGCCAGCGCGGTTCGTTGGGGCGGGTCAAGTGGCCTGCGCGCGTGCCAACCGCGGTCTTACCGGAAAAAAGCTCAAGTCTCTGCTCGGGTGTAAATAGAGAATGCTCATTTATTAGTAGGATAGTTCATACTAATTCAATGTATAGTATCCCACTGATGTTTAGTTATGGTAAAAAAAATCCCAAAGGCATGCATGGGATTTTTTTTGCTTATGGTTATCCCTATCGAGACCTACGCGGGTGAAATCGCGGGGCACAGCTAGTATAAATAGAAAGAAAAGAAAGAAAGAAAATACTTTTATTCAGTACAGACTGAAAGGCACACAATATACCCACATAATATACAGCACATGACAAATAAAATATAGAAAAAATAAATAAAAAACAAAAACAAAAAAAGGTGTAAACGTGCGATGTAGGGGAGTGTGCCTCACGGCTGCACCGAAAAGGTCCAGTTCAGCAAAAATGCCAGACAACTAAGTGCCTGACGCTGGTTTTCAACCGGACCCGAAAGTGTGAGGTGACGGATGCAAATCAGCTTTATAATATAATAAGTGTATGTATACCTACTTAAATAAAATAAAAAAACAAAATAAATATCACATAATAATAATAAAAACGAAAATATAAAAACTAAAATAATTATAAATAAATGAGACGGACATTTAAAATACACAGAAGGAAATCCTGACGATGCCGCGGATATCGCAACAACAAACCTCCGGACCGAAGACACTGGGGGACATGAGCAAATGAGGCGAGCCGAGCGCGAGCATGAACGGGAGCAATTCCCAGCAATGAGACTGTGTAACCGCAGCCATACATATTTGCGTGCAACATTCACCGACAGAAACACTGACACATACTCAAGTGAGTAGGTACAATGCACATCAAATAATTGAGACATTTAGTGTGACCATATCCAGCTTCCGTTGCGCTTCTATGAGGTACTGCCGTAAACGTCGTCTAAAAGTGTCTATGGTGTTAATTACCCTAATCGGTGGTGGCAGGTTATTCCATACTTTGGAAGCCGCATAACGAAAGCTGCCTCTAAAAGCGGCTGTACCCCGTGACCGAGTCGAGAGTTGTTGTGAGCATTGCCTTCTCCCGCATTCCCGCCTACTCGTAACCCAACCAAGCTTATTGAATAGGTAGTCCGGTTTCTGATATTTAACTACACCGAACAGAAGGCAAGCCAAGTGCAGTTTGCGTCTGGACTTCATTTTCAGCGTAAAATGCTTGTTCAGGAAAGGCGTTACATGGCTTCTGCGAGGAATATTGTAACAGAACCGTGCGCAAGCGTTTTGTACTCTTTGGATGAGGCGGTCTGTACGAGCTAATAGGCGCGGGCCGTAAACCGTGTCAGCGTAGTTCAACCTAGACAGGACCAGGGTTTCCACTAGCTGTTCTCGTAGTCTTTCGGATAAATAAGGCCTCATATTATATAGAACCTTTAGGCGATAAAAACAGTTTCTTACCGAGTCCGCTACATGTTTCTCAAAACGAAGGTCTTTGTCCATAATAACCCCTAAATTCCGTGCTTCATACACTCGCTCAATTTGTCCGCCCATAAGTTTCAAGTCAAAAGTCCCAGGCAATCGAGCCAACTGCTGTTTTGTGCCAAATACCATATATTTAGTTTTTGTTGGATTTAACGAGAGGCAGTTATCCTCTGACCAGGCGGCGATTCTTTGAAGATCATCGTTAAGATCTTTAATGGCAATATCGTATTCTTCCGGTCTGAAGGATATATAAAGTTGAACATCGTCGGCGTATATATGGTACTTGCATCTCTGTAGACATTTTATAATATCCGCACAGTACAAAATAAAGAGAATCGGGCCCAATATAGAGCCCTGTGGGACTCCTCTCTCTACACAAGTAAGTGACGATCTTAGGGTAGAGCCGTCACCCAAACGCAGGTCAACAAGTTGCTCCCTATTACTTAGATAGCTGCGGAACCACTGAGTAGCGCTGGGATCGAAACCATAATAATTTAACTTCGACAGTAATAGCGGGATATTTATTGCGTCAAATGCCCGCGAAAAATCAAGTAAAACCAGTATTGAGCACATTCCCCTATCTTGGGCAGATAATATGTTATCAGTAACATCCAGTAAAGCAGTAGATGTACTGCGCTGCTTTCTGAAACCAGATTGTAAATCAGGTAGAACGTTATTTTGTTCCAAAAAGCGCGTTAGTTGGCGGCTAACGACTTTTTCTAATACCTTTGATAAACATGGTAGTATACTTATAGGGCGTAGGTCTTTTAAAGTCGGTGGCTTTGAGTTTTTTGGCAAGGGCCTAACGGAGGCAATTTTCCATAGGTCGGGAAACGTAGACGTTACTATGGAGCGGTTTATTATATCCGTTACAACATTTAACGTGTGTGGCAGAGTCATGTTAATCATGTCCAGGGTAATGTTGTCGTAACCTTCAGCGTTACTTTTAAGATTGGAGATAATGCGAGAGATGTCGTTCTCTTCCACTGGAGTGATTGCGAAAGTTTCTTCACCACGTCTATGATTTTCGTAATAGCTCATAAGTGACGCGCTTGCCACGGGGTTACCGGGAACAATTAAAAAGTTGTTATTAATTAGGTCAGGATCTGTAAAGTGCGACGGTAAGTCTTGTCTGGGCTTAAAGGGCGATAAGGTGGATTTTATATTTTTCCATAATAATTTAGGGTTTTTTATTTTATTATTTATGTTGTGTTGAAAATACGCAACTTTTTCATTGTACAATGAACTAATCACTAAGTGCTTAAGATCACTGTAGTATTTTTTTTTTGAATCAGCTTTTGTTTTCCTATAACTACTAAGTGCGTCATCACGTAAACGCATCATAACTTTGACTGTATCTGTAATCCACGGATACGACTTTTCATTTACAGTACATGTTCTGATCGGTGCGTGAATATCAAACAGGGCAATGATATGGATGTTAAAGACATGCACCATATCATTTACGTTCTCAAGCGACGAAATAATTCCAAGTTTTAAAAACGACAAGTCTAAAATGAAGTTTTCAGTGCACACATTTTTAAGAGGTCGAAATTTTACCAAGTATGGCTTGAACCTGTCCCGCTTAATGTGAAATTCACCTATTACAATGGAATGGCCGCTGATTGAACCGAAAGGTTCTACCGCTGTATTTCTTGCTCTCAGGTCAGTACATATGAGATCGATGAGAGTTTCACTTGATGCTGTAAAGTGGGTAGGGGTTGTGACCAACTGTGAAAGACTGAGGCAATTCAGAAACTCATTAATATTTTTAGTTTTGATCCCGTTCGTGTCTAGCAAATTAACATTGAAGTCGCCAAGTAGTATGTAGTGGTCGCATTTTCCCAATGAACTAATAGAATCCGTTATAGCATCTAGGAAAAGGACAAGGTCATGCCAAGGTGGTCGATAGGCTGTACCTATAGCAATTTTTTTGCCATTCAATGAGATCGTTAACCACATTTGTTCGACCGATTCGAACCTTGGATCGATCGCACCAGTCCATGTACGCGCGCTCAAACCCCGTCGCAGATAAAAGCCGACGCCCCCACCACGACCCGAGCGCACACTCGCCGGCCGCGGCGTATGGCGCAGACGGTAACCCGGAACCACCGGAGCGCGCCCCTCCTCGCCGGGTCGCAACCAAGTCTCGTTAATGGCCATAACGTCAAAACAATGTCTGTCGAGTGCACCGATCAAGTTATCATGGCCTGTACCCAAAGAACCAGCATTAAGAAAACCAACTTTAAGAAACTTTTCTCCTTTAGTCATCATTGCAATAATATAAAATAATTTCGTCACGTAGCAATATCAATATTAACAGTGCGCATTCAATAATTCTTATTTTGATTTCATGTAATATAATTAATTTTAGCTCAATTATAAATATGTAGATACTGAATAAATTGAAATCAAATAATGGTTTTAAACTGCGGTACGTATATAAAAGTTGTGTAAATAATAGGTTTGTAAATAATAAGTTTGTAAATAGTGGGTTTGTAAATAGTAGTTTTGTAATAAATAGGTTCAATAGGTGTAGATAATAAATGTGTGTAGTGATATTATAAAACTGGTTTACGTATTGTTGACTAGGGTGCGCCACGAGACACACACCTACCAGTGCAAAAGATAACTGATAGCAACAGAAACATAATACTTTTGTAAAGCTTACTACAAATAAATGAGTTACTTTAAAAAACAGCGTGATAGTAAAACGAAGTATGACCTTAACTAGACAAATAATCTGTACAAGAAAACAAAAAATAACAAACAAAAACATAATTTTAAGATGTGCTATTGCCGCCGTTACTTGGTACAGCTGCCGGTCCGAAAGTGCGCTGTAGGTCAGCCTCACAGCGGATGTGACAAATGGCGTCTCCGGGTTTGTACCGGGCGAGAATACGGCCACGCTTGGCCCACACAAACTGCCAACCGAGGCGCCTGCCGGCCTCACGAGCGCTCCGAAACAACTCTCGATTCACCTTTGTAAGGCGCTCGTTCACGTAAAAGCGCGTCGCAGGGCCCGGCATATCGAGGTCAGCAGTAGTCATGCCACGTCGCACTCGTGCACCTTCCAGCAGCTCCTCACGAAGGTCGCGGCGTGCAAGGCGCACGACGAGGAAGCGGGGGCGGTTCTCCACCGGTGCCGTCGCCTGCGTCGCGTTGATGCGCCTACCTCCGACACGCTCGGCGCTCACAATGTCGCGCGCCTCAATTTTGACGCCAATCTTTGCCGCAACTACCATCGCCGTGTGGATTGGATTTTCACCACTAAATTCGGGTATAGTAGAGACCTGGATATCATTAGCGAGCAGCTCCTGGTCTCGGTCATTTATATCGTTCCGCAGTTGCGATATTAATTGATCCACCTCAGACGATATTCGGGGCTCAGTGTGTTTATTTTCCAACACAGCCACTCTCTCCTCCAGATTACTCATCCTATCATTCGTTGCGCATATGGAGGATCTTAGCTCGCACAGATCATCGTGGAGAAGCTGGAATTCATTCCGCACCGTCTTTAAGAAATCCTCCTTAAATACGCTTAGCTCTGATCTAAGGATGTCTAAAACGTTGAGCTCCTGTGTGGCGTCAAGGGCTGTGCTATTTAGGGGGCTGGTGTCCATCAGGTGAACAAGGCTTTCCTCGAGGGCAGCTGGTGCTGGTGTACGCGACCTAACCGGTGTTTCTGCCTGGTTATCCCTCACCAGGTTCTTGTTGCACTCAGGACAGTGCCATGGGGTCTTTAGAGGGCCGGTATTCTGCAGACCCACGCACGCGCGATGGTACCAGGCCCTACATTTGTTGCAATTAGCGGCATCTGTCGACGACAGAAACTTGCCACAGCCACCGCACTTAGCCATGGTGAACTTATTTATGTTTGTAAAATCGATTTGCCCAAGTAGTACACCGGCAATTCAACAGATGGCGCTATCTAGAGAAATACGTTTATGGCAGTTTACACGGTGTGTATGGTACGGATAGACACCATAAGCTGAGCACAGTATCGGTGTAAAGGTGCGCACACACTAATGGTTGGTTACAGTTTGTTTCCCGTTCACAAGTAAAACACTGTTTATTTTCCTTCGGGTGTCAGGTACTTAAATATTTTACGGGAATAGAAAAAACGATTTTTAGAGTTTATTTTATTTAACACACCACATAAACACTGGAAAAATATTGTTACTTGTAAGTTGCACTTATACTTGTATTACCACAATAAAGTTTTGCAAAACAGACTGGTATTTTTATTTATTTCGCGAGAAGTAAACAAGAGAGCTTATGACTGATTGACATCCGTGACGTCACCTATATCCAAATATAGCCAAATACCTATACCCAAATATAGTTAGGATCTCGAGATCTACGCCTTGTAGAGAAAATCTAGTAAGCAGATAGGTACTTACGTCATTTATATAAGGTACCTACCCAGAACCTACACATCGTTATTGAGCGTGGCCTTTGAAATCGTTAGCCGAACGGTCGGCGCTAAAGCTGACACACGCACGGCGCGTAAATAAATTATTGGGATTTATATTTCTTATTATTGTTAAGATTCCGTACCCAAAGGGTAAAACGGGACCCTATTACTCAGGCTGTGTCCGTCTGTCCGTCTGTCCGTCCGTCTGTCAACGGCTTAGCTCAGAGACTGTTGGTACTAGAAAGCTGTAATTTGGTATGGGTATACATATAAATCACGCCGATAAAGTGGTAAAAAAATCGTAAAAAATATTTTTCGACACACTTGCTCGTAAAGTGGCTCTTATTGAACCGCTTTAAGGTTCATAATGCAGTGTATTATGGAAGCGTGCTTTTTACTTTATATTACCGCACTAGTGCGGTAATGTGCGCCACAGATTACTATTTACTAGTCTGAGTAATGACATGGCAGTATGGAATTAGTAAGTACTATCATGGCAGCATGGAATTTATATCCAATAGAAATTGTTTTTGGTGAAGCTTTTTACCAAAGACAAACGCTCAAAAGCAAGATTTTATTTAAAAAAAAAGAACCATAAAATAAAAAATCCCATGCATGCATGAGCTCGGTGAAGTTAGCCGCACGATTTAATTATTATGAACTTTTGTTAATCCTAATCGTTAGAGAATGGTAAGAGAGGGTTAGAGAGAAAAGAAAAATCGTTAGAGAGTAATTAGTTTTTATGTAAATACAATTTTAATTTTTTGTGTGAAGTTGGCCCCCCCTCCCGCAAAAATGGACTTAGAAGTAATTTTATTTTTTTAATCGTTTGCGAATCGTTAGAGAGAGATTGAGAGTTACACAAAATCGTTAGAGAGTTAATATTTTATTTGATATTAAATCATTTCTAAGAGCGTGACATTAGCCCACCTCTGTGAATTTTGCCCCCGAATTAATTATTCTCAACTTTTGTTAATGCTAATCGTTAGAGAATCGTTAGAGAGAGTTAGAGAGAAAAGAAAAATCGTTAGAGAGTAATTAGTTTTATTTATCAACGATTTTAATTACTTTTGTGAGATTGGCCCCCATTCCCGCAAAAATGGACTTAGACCTAATTAAAAAAAAAATGTAGTTTGAGAATCGTTAGAGAGAGATAGAGAGTTAAAAAAAATCATTAGAGAGTTAATGTTTGATATTAAATTATTTCTGAGAACGCGTTTTACTCTAGAGCAGATTAAAGTTTAGAAACGTGCCGCCTCGATAGGAGATAGGGGAGGGAGGAGAGGGGGGAATGGTTAGTAGATCCCCCCACTCACCCCTGCCGGAGATACAAAGTCTTTTTTAATGATTTTTAAATATGACAAGTCTCATATGCTGGGACCACACACACGGATTATCACGATAATAGACGTTAACCGTGGGTGGAGCCACAACTTATTGAATTTGTCAATTGAATAATAATTTGTTAACCATTTAATTTGAAGAAGTACTTACCTATCTCTATAAAGAAAAACTGAATTCAGCGTGTTAACTTTATGAACTTATCTCGTAGGAGTGACTATTCACCATTTGTATCTACCATGACCTGTCATTTTGTTGTTTTTCTTGTCGTATCTCTTTAGCATATGTAATGCCCTGTGTCGGATGACAGAAAGACGCACTGAGCGACAGGCGAGAAATGGCAGCTCATGTTAAGGCTCCCACAATCAGGCGCAATATCGCGGATGCGACAACATTAGCGCTGCCTGTCGCGCCCGCGATATCACGCCTGTTTGGACTAGCCTTTAGGCTCCCTGTGTACTTTCTTATCTTCGCTGTCGTAAAGTAAAAGTAAATTACTCGTAAGTTGAATATAAAAAAAATTAAGAGCCTCACTACCAGCCCTTCCATTTAATATGTCACACTCACACTGTTAATATTATTGCGCATGCACAAGGTACTTTTTTTTTTGTATTGTCCCCCAGAAGTGACTCTCATATTCAAAATGTATTTATTTACGTTATACGTCCCATGTTTGGGTCACAATAAATTACCAAATTTCAACATTTTTGTGGGAACTTTTATTTTCTCGCCTATCCTTTTGTGTGAGCTGTCGTTGGAAAGGTCATTCAAAAATATGGTGAGTTTGTTTGAGATAATTTTTTTTTATAAAAAAAAACAACCTACTTCCAAAAAAACACAAAAAAGTGAAAAATAACTTAAATTTCTTTGCTTTTCAATTTTCATTTTTTGCCACTGACTGTCTAAGTTCCTTTCCGAAAGTTATTTTTCACTTTTTACTGTTTTTTTTGGAAGTCGTTTGTTTTTTTTTGTAAAATGTTTTTATTTTTCACTTTTTAGTTGTGGTACCTACGCCTCTCAAATTCGAATACCAGTACCTCCTATGTAAATAATAGTGACGGAGTCAAATAAGATATCATCTACATAGACTAAGTGGGAAAAAATACGTAATCATTGAAGCTAACTCAAAAACTGCGCAAAGCAAAGTTAATAAAATTTATATGAGACCAAACAGGAAGCACCACCTTTCAAATAAAAAAAGAATCATCAAAATCGGTCAACCCACTCGAAAGTATTGAAGTAAAAAAAAAAAAAAAAATTAATTAAAAAAAACCGACGAATTGATAACCTCCTCCTTTTTTTGAAGTCGGTTAAAAACCATTTTTGGATTCAGGGATCCGTTTGCAAAATATTAAGCTTTAAATTGCAAATTTTTGTTACAGTCAAGTGTCTCCCCCCTTGCCAGCTAAATGGTTGGTTTTGGACATGTGCAAAATTCACGGCAGTAGTATGTATAAGCAACGAAATTAAAAGGAAAACTATCACAACAGTAGGCTATGGAAGAACAAGTATTTCAACTACGGAACCCTTCATTGTGCGTAGTACGACACGCACTTGGCCGGTTTTTATTCATTTGTTTTAGTCGCAAGAAGCCTCGCCGTTCGCACCGCGTGAAAATTCGCTGCAGTGGAATGTCCCGTGGCCAGACGGTTAAGTAATTTGGTATTATTATTATGTATTGAATCCTGCTATTACTATTGTATCTTCCGAAATAAGGTTGAGAGATGTTGTGTAACAAGCAAATAATGTATGTTTGTAGCGATGCACGCCGTTTGCCTGCGCAGGCGGTGCCGTGCAGCGCCCCGCAACACGCGCCCCACGCTGCGGGCTCGCGCTCTTGAATCAAACTCAAACTCAAAGCATTTATTTCAATTAAACCATTTACAGGCACTTTTGAATTGTCAAAGAGTCGGTCAGTTAGTCAAAAAGTTGAAGCTAGTTGCCCATTCCAATTCGTAGATCTCTATGGAGAAGAACGGGCAAGAAACTCCAAGGACACTCTTTTAAAAATGTATGTAGATATTACAAATCCTGGATACAGTATTCTTGGTGCTTCTATATGTGAGAACAATGTCAAACGAAAAATAATCAAAAACAATTCATAATATACGATTAAAAATAAACCCTGGCAGATCAGATAAGAGATGACCAGTCTCAACTGAGGGCGCCCGTTCACGAACATGACACGTGGAATAAAACATCAGTGCTGAGCAACAGCCCGCCCGAGTGCTATTTGTATTGTGTCCCGTACCTACTGTATCGAAATGCCACGGAAAGCTGCCGTTTCAGACGAAGATGTAGTAAAATGCTTAAAAAAAAATTGAACTTATCTATAATCGCCAAATCTGCCGGAATATTCCAACACAATATGGCGCAATATATGTGCCGAGTTAGACAATAAGTGGACTGCTCACCACGCTCATAACAGTATGAGCCAGGATCGGCACAGAATCCTTACGATCCCCGATTGGAAAAGGGCATCGTTATTAGGAACCAACTGCCTCCTGATTCTGACCAAGTCACGTCGGTGGGTTAAAAACTACCCGACCAGCTCCCGACAAGCACCCACTTTTTGTGTGTTTTGAGCATAAATGATGTACTATAAGTACCGAATCAAATTGAAACTACAAAAAATATTTCGTAATCTTATTGATTGCCATTGATTATCACTGTTAAATGATGGTTGATCAAATACACAACTTTACCACTCTTATCTATTATCGTCTCTCTGCATCATGTATCGTATCAGTAGTACTACTCACGGTGCACAATGAGAAACGTAAGTGTGGCCGCTTCATTCAATGCAATAATTCTCGCGGTAAATTTCTTTGATCTTCCTAAAATACCGCCACCAGAGTTATCACCCAACGTTAAACGCCAATGTGAATGCCGTTGACAAATTCTCGAGGTAAGTTGTGGTGTGGTACACCAACTGTTAACGTTTATTATCGGGATAATCCGTTGGTGTGGTCCCAGCCTATAAGATTTGTCATATTTAAAAATGATTTAAAAAAAACTTTGTATCTCCGGCAGGGGCGAGTGGGGGGATCTACTAACCATTCCCTCCTCTCCTCCCTCCCCTATGCCCTATCGCGTTCTCAGAAATAATTTAATATCAATTAAAACATTAACTCTCTAATGATTTTTTTTAACTCTCTATCTCTCTCTAACGATTCTCAAACTACATATTTTTTTTAATTAGGTCTAAGTTCATTTTTGCGGGAATGGGGGCCAATCTCACAAAAGTAATTAAAATCGTTGATAAATAAAACGAATTACTCTCTAACGATTTTTCTTTTCTCTCTAACTCTCTCTAACGATTCTCTAACGATTAGCATTAACAAAAGTTGAGAATAATTAATTCGGGGGCAAAATTCACAGAGGTGGGCTAACGTCACGCTATTAGAAATGATTTAATTTTAAATAAAATATTAACTCTCTAACGATTTTGTGTAACTCTCAATCTCTCTCTAACGATTCGCAAACGATTAAAAAAATAAAATTACGTCTAAGTCCATTTTTGCGAGAAGGGGGGCCAACTTCACACGAAAAATTAAAATTGTATTTACATAAAAACTAATTACTCTCTAACGATTTTTCTTTTCTCTCTAACCCTCTCTAACGATTCTCTAACGATTAGGATTAACAAAAGTTCATAATAATTAAATCGTGCGGCTAACTTCACGGAGGTGCATGCATGCCTATGGGATATTTTGAACATAATTAAACGTTAGTGGGATACTTTACATTGAATTAGTATGAATTATCCTACTAAAAAATGAGCATTCTATGTTTACAATCGAGCAGAGACTTGCGCTTTTTTCCGGTAAGACCGCGGTTAGCACGCGCGCAGGCCACTTGACCCGCCCCGACGAACCGCGCTGGCCTGCCTGTGTGCCACCGCGTTTGCGTGGAATTAATCTCTGTCATTCTGTACTATTTAAATAAGGGTTTATATCGTCTGTGGCTATTTCAGTCTATATTGTTCACTACCCTAACCCCATTTGCGTATTATGTATTATTAAACATTATTATATTTTTATACAGGCTGTTCAGGGGTATTACCGATGCCTTTATTTACACCGCGCGCTCATCGCTAGCGGGAAAAACCAATTTAGCCGCCATTTTCCATAAATATTTGTTAACTTTTTTGTTGTGAGGTTAAAATCTTTATTAAAAATGTCGGTTTCACGTAGTAGGGGAGAAGAGCGTAAATAATAATAAATAGATTTGACTCCACCATGGTTTGTTTAGTTACAGTAACATTTTTTTTTGTAATTTTTGTAATTACTCAAATTTTTTTTTTTTGTTGAGGCTGTCTAACGGTTTTGCCAGTGCCCTTATTTACAACCTCCGTGAAGTTAGCCGCACGATTTAATTATTATGAACTTTTGTTAATCCTAATCGTTAGAGAATCGTTAGAGAGGGTTAGAGAGAAAAGAAAAATCGTTAGAGAGTAATTAGTTTTTATGTAAATACAATTTTAATTTTTCGTGTGAAGTTCCCCTTCTCGCAAAAATGGACTTAGACGTAATTTTATTTTTTTAATCGTTTGCGAATCGTTAGAGAGAGATTGAGAGTTACACAAAATCGTTAGAGAGTTAATATTTTATTTAATATTAAATCATTTCTAATAGCGTGACGTTAGCCCACCTCTGTGAATTTTGCCCCCGAATTAATTATTCTCAACTTTTGTTAATGCTAATCGTTAGAGAGAGTTAGAGAGAAAAGAAAAATCGTTAGAGAGTAATTCGTTTTATTTATCAACGATTTTAATTACTTTTGTGAGATTGGCCCCCATTCCCGCAAAAATGAACTTAGACCTAATTAAAAAAAATATGTAGTTTGAGAATCGTTAGAGAGAGATAGAGAGTTAAAAAAAATCATTAGAGAGTTAATGTTTTAATTGATATTAAATTATTTCTGAGAACGCGTTTTACTCTAGAGCAGATTAAAGGTTAGAAACGTGCCGCCGCGATAGGGGATAGGGGAGGGAGGAGAGGAGGGAATGGTTAGTAGATCCCCCCACTCGCCCCTGCCGGAGATACAAAGTTTTTTTAAAATCATTTTTAAATATGACAAATCTTATAGGCTGGGACCACACCAACGGATTATCCCGATAATAAACGTTAACAGTTGGTGTACCACACCACAACTTACCTCGAGAATTTGTCAACGGCATTCACATTGGCGTTTAACGTTGGGTGATAACTCTGGTGGCGGTATTTTAGGCAGATCAAAGAAATTTACCGCGAGAATTATTGCATTGAATGAAGCGGCCACACTTACGTTTCTCATTGTGCACCGTGAGTAGTACTACTGATACGATACATGATGCAGAGAGACGATAATAGATAAGAGTGGTAAAGTTGTGTATTTGATCAACCATCATTTAACAGTGATACCCCGCAATCAATAAGAATACGAAATATTTTTTGTAGTTTCAATTTGATTCGGTACTTATAGTGCATCATTTATGCTCAAAACACACAAAAGGTGGGTGCTTGTCGGGAGCTGGTCGGGTAGTTTTTAACCCACCGACGTGACTTGGTCAGAATCAGGAGGCAGTTGGTTCCTAATAACGATGCCCTTTTCCAATCGGGGATCGTAAGGATTCTGTGCCGATCCTGGCTCATACTGTTATGAGCGTGGTGAGCAGTCCACTTATTGTCTAACTCGGCACATATATTGCGCCATATTGTGTTGGAATATCCCGGCAGTTTTGGCGATTATAGATAAGTTCAATTTTTTTTTAAGCATTTTACTACTTCTTCGTCTGAAACGGCAGCTTTCCGTGGCATTTCGATACAGTAGGTACGGGACACAATACAAGTAGCACTCGGGCGGGCTGTTGCTCAGCACTGATGTTTTATTCCACGTGTCATGTTCGTGAACGGGCGCCCTCAGTTGAGACTGGTCATCTCTTATCTGATCTGCCAGGGTTTATTTTTAATCGTATATTATGAATTGTTTTTGATTATTTTTCGTTTGACATTGTTCTCACATATAGAAGCACCAAGAATACTGTATCCAGGATTTTGTAATATCTACATACATTTTTAAAAGAGTGTCCTTGGAGTTTCTTGCCCGTTCTTCTCCATAGAGATCTACGAATTGGAATGGGCAACTAGCTTCAACTTTTTGACTAACTGACCGACTCTTTGGCAATTCAAAAGTGCCTGTAAATGGTTTAATTGAAATAAATGCTTTGAGTTTGAGTTTGATTCAAGAGCGCGAGCCCGCAGCGTGGGGCGCGTGTTGCGGGGCGCTGCACGGCACCGCCTGCGCAGGCAAACGCCGTGCATCGCTACAAACATACATTATTTGCTTGTTACACAACATCTCTCAACCTTATTTCGGAAGATACAATAGTAATAGCAGGATTCAATACATAATAATAATACCAAATTACTTAACCGTCTGGCCACGGGACATTCCACTGCAGCGAATTTTCACGCGGTGCGAACGGCGAGGCTTCTTGCGACTAAAACAAATGAATAAAAACCGGCCAAGTGCGTGTCGTACTACGCACAATGAAGGGTTCCGTAGTTGAAATACTTGTTCTTCCATAGCCTACTGTTGTGATAGTTTTCCTTTTAATTTCGTTGCTTATACATACTACTGCCGTGAATTTTGCACATGTCCAAAACCAACCATTTAGCTGGCAAGGGGGGAGACACTTGACTGTAACAAAAATTTGCATTTTAAAGCTTAATATTTTGCAAACGGATCCCTGAATCCAAAAATGGTTTTTAACCGACTTCAAAAAAAGGAGGAGGTTATCAATTCGTCAGTTTTTTTTAATTTTTATTTTTTATTTTTGTTACCTCAATACTTTCGAGTGGGTTGACCGATTTTGATGATTCTTTTTTTATTTGAAAGGTGGTGCTTCCTGTTTGGTCTCATATAAATTTTATTAACTTTGCTTTGCGCAGTTTTTGAGTTAGCTTCAATGATTACGTATTTTTTCCCACTTAGTCTATGTAGATGATATCTTATTTGACTCCGTCACTATTATTTACATAGGAGGTAGTGGTATTCGAATTTGAGAGGCGTAGGTACCACAACTAAAAAGTGAAAAATAAAAACATTTTACAAAAAAAAACAAACGACTTCCAAAAAAACCAGTAAAAAGTGAAAAATAACTTTCGGAAAGGAACTTAGACAGTCGGTGGCATAAAATGAAAATTGAAAAGCAAAGAAATTTAAGTTATTTTTCACTTTTTGTGTTTTTTTGGAAGTCGGTTGTTTTTTTTTATAATTTTTTTTTATCTCAAACAAAGTCACCATATTTTTGAATGACCTTTCCAACGACAGCTCACACAAAAGGATAGGCGAGAAAATAAAAGTTCCCACAAAAATGTTGAAATTTGGTAATTTATTGTGACCCAAACATGGGACGTATAACGTAAATAAATACATTTTGAATATGGGAGTCACTTCTGGGGGACAATACAAAAAAAAAAGTACCTTGTGCATGCGCAATAATATTAACAGTGTGAGTGTGACATATTAAATGGAAGGGCTGGTAGTGAGGCTCTTAACTTTTTTTATATTCAACTTACGAGTAATTTACTTTTACTTTACGACAGCGAAGATAAGAAAGTACACAGGGAGCCTAAAGGCTAGTCCAAACAGGCGTGATATCGCGGGCGCGACAGGCAGCGCTAATGTTGTCGCATCCGCGATATTGCACCTGATTGTGGGAGCCTTAACATGAGCTGCCATTTCTCGCCTGTCGCTCAGTGCGTCTTTCTGTCATCCGACACAGGGCATTACATATGCTAAAGGGATAGGACAAGACAAACAACAAAATGACAGGTCATGGTAGATACAAATGGTGAATAGTCACTCCTACGAGATAAGTTCATAAAAGTTAACACGCTGAATTCAGTTTTTCTTTATAGAGATAGGTAAGTACTTCTTCAAATTAAATGGTTAACAAATTATTATTCAATTGACAAATTCAATAAGTTGTGGCTCCACCCACGGTTAACGTCTATTATCGTGATAATCCGTGTGTGTGGTCCCAGCATATGAGACTTGTCATATTTAAAAATCATTAAAAAAAACTTTGTATCTCCGGCAGGGTGTGGAGATCTACTAACCATTCCCCCCTCTCCTCCCTCCCCTATCCCCTATCGAGGCGGCACGTTTCTAAACTTTAATCTGCTCTAGAGTAAAACACGTTCTCAGAAATAATTTAATATCAATTAAAACATTAACTCTCTAATGATTTTTTTAACTCTCTATCTCTCTCTAACGATTCTCAAACTACATTTTTTTTTTAATTAGGTCTACGTCCATTTTTGCGGGAATGGGGGCCAATCTCACAAAAGTAATTAAAATCGTTGATAAATAAAACGAATTACTCTCTAACGATTTTTCTTTTCTCTCTAACTCTCTCTAACGATTCTCTAACGATTAGCATTAACAAAAGTTGAGAATAATTAATTCGGGGGCAAAATTCACAGAGGTGGGCTAACGTCACGCTCTTAGAAATGATTTAATATCAAATAAAATATTAACTCTCTAACGATTTTGTGTAACTCTCAATCTCTCTCTAACGATTCGCAAACGATTAAAAAAATAAAATTACGTCTAAGTCCATTTTTGCGAGAAGGGGGGCCAACTTCACACGAAAAATCAAAATTGTATTTACATAAAAACTAATTACTCTCTAACGATTTTTCTTTTCTCTCTAACCCTCTCTAACGATTCTCTAACGATTAGGATTAACAAAAGTTAATAATAATTAAATCGTGCGGCTAACTTCACCGAGCTTTATTTACACCTATGGAAAAACAAAACCAGCTAGCGCGCCATTTTCCATAAATATTTATTACCGTTTGCGTTGTGTGGTTAATTAATAACAAAATTACAAAATTTAAAGTATTATCAACAACCAATATAGAAGTTTTTAAAAGAAACTCCGGATAGTCAGAACCTGGCTACCTCAGACCACCAAAAAAAGATTTATTTTATTTTGTTGGTGTGAGCTGGCTACAAAGGTCGTTAAACTTTATAAATCTATCATCTCTATAGTTACGTTATTGTAGCATAAGTTCTTACAACAAGTCTGTTTCTTTCCTCGCAAGTGTGTTGAAAAACGTTGTATGAAACGCGTGTGCATTGATTATTACACTTTCGGCTACCTTATCGCGCTCGCCTATGGCTCCCGCGAATAATATCGCCTCGACTGTAATATCCAATAGAGCAAACTCGTATCACAATGTACTATTTTAACATGCAGCAGAAATGTTTTCACCATTGTCTAATTATCTAGTCGCAGGCAGATTGTATGAATCGTCATATTAAACTGGGTGAACTAGGTTAGGTTAGAACTGTGACCAACCGTGCGTGGATGAAGTAGGTTAGGCTCAACCGCACGCGAGTCGAGCGAGCCGTGCCGCGGGAGCGGCCGGCGAGCGCTACTTCCGAATTGCTCGCAGAAATTTAATTAGGTACTTAGGATATGAAATGTAGCCTATGCCAAAAGATGATTCTGACTGTGAACTTTCTGCGATAATATGATGGTTCTGCTTTTTAATTATTATTTTGTTGGTCTGAGTTATGGTTAGTAAAATGCCTAACCGTGCGTTTGCACTGGCGAAACATGTACGATAAAACATGTTGAAATCTCTATTTTCTGTCAATGTTCCATACAATTTTTGACAGGAACTAGAGATTTAAACATGTTTTGTTGTAATGTTTCGCCAGTGCAAACGCACGGTAAAGGTGATTCTGACTTACAAAATTATGAGTTTGGAATGTATGCTCCGCAGAGACAGCTGACATCACAAGTACCAAGTAGTAATACAACTTTGGTCGACTATTCGACGTTCCATTAGTCGAATATGTATTGGCAGAGACAGATGACATCACAAGTACATCACTTTTATTTTATGAATACATGTACATGTTTTGAAGGTCGTTTTGAGGAGACAATACTGTCAAAACAATCCCGATGCAGATAAGATTTGCAATCTTCAGCACTCTAATTATTATTCATTAATCAGTTTAAAATCTTACCAATAACCTGAAATTTGCAGTTATAGATGCAGCATGAAAGTAACCTCTTTACAATCTATTACTACAGCTTGAAACTTAATCACTTAGGTAAGGATGTTTTTTTTCTACTGTTGTATTTATTATCCCTGCACAAACATTTTTGATTAATGTCTTGTATAACCATGTAGGTAACGATAAAAATCCTATCGCGATAAAAAAATCTGGTGTTCCCTACATTTATGTTCGCATTAAGTACTCTTCAAAATATAGGAAACAGCAGATTTTTTTCTTCGCGATTTCAGTTTTCGTCCCATAGTGAAAGTGGTTCATAATGATGACTACAATGACCTCTTAAAATATTTCGTGTTTAAAAAGATACACCTTATGTAAACAACTAGCTGATGCCCACGGCTTCGCCCGCGTGGATGTCAGTTATTATATACTAAAACCTTCCTCGAGAACCACTCCATCCATTGGTGAAAACAGCATGAAAATCGGTGCAGTAGTTTTTGAGTTTTTCGCGAACAGGACGAAAGACAGACGCGGCAGAGGACTTTGTTTTATAAAAAACCTTGTCCGATCCATAAGGGTCACATAGGTACTGCAACAAAATTACCAGATAATAATAAAAAATAATATTATTATTGAAAATAAAAAAGGTATTTGAAATTCTTTAACCGACGAAAAAAAACGCATAACTTTTTAGTTAGTAGCCCGATTTGAAAAATTCTTTTTTTATTGGGAAGGGTATACCTCGAAGTTGGTCCCATTTAAAATTGGAAACTATAATCCACCCCTAAAGGTAGAAAAAATGGGGTTGATTGATTTTTCACCAACTGAATTTTCAACTGTGAACTCAGACCAACCAAAATTGGTTGGTCTGAGACTGTGAACCGATTCTGTTGAAATTTCGCACACATACATAGTGCTAATGACACAACCACTCATCATCAACTTCAGGTCTTTAACCTGGAGTAACCCCCTGGAGTACCCTGGAGTGGATGGTAACTCAAAAGCGAAAAATAAAAAACCTTTTTACAAAAAATTAAACCTACGAAAAAAGAACTGAAAAGCGAAAAATAAATAACTTTAATTTCGGAAGTCGGTGGCAAAAAACGAAAATTGAAAAGCGAAGACACCGACTTTTTGTAAAAAAGTTTTTTTGTAAGAAAATTCAATCTCATTATAAATTAGCAAATTTTCTACAGAGATAAGTTATGACTTGTACCCACTAAACGACGGCCGCCCCGGCCCCAAAAAATGCGCCATTTTGTTTTCTTTTTATGTAGGTACCAAAAAAAACAAGTAAAGACTCTCAGTATGATTCTTAACAACACCCTCACGGATCGAACAGGGTTTTTTACACACTGTTTATGAAAATCGATTCTTAAGAAGTAAACTGCTTGTTTGTGCTCACGTAATAGGAATGTTGTAGGTACTTGTTATTATGATAAATACCTACCTATCCATTTCTTAGATCTTTCCTACAACATGTTGATCAAGACTGCATCCGTGCCACAAAATTAAAGTAAAATGCCTTAGGTTTTATTGTGGATTTTCGCGTAGGTATAAGACTTGTAGTGGTGTCAGACTGGCTTGTATACTTGTCGCAGGGAAATGAGGAAACCAGGGATTTCACGGAATCACGGTAGATGTCGAATATTCTTGTATACCTAATATGTCTTCTTACTATAAAATTGTTGTGATATGACAAAATGCTAATATAATGTCAGTGATATTTCTAAAATGTTCCTTTCAATTCTAAACCTTCTTTGCATTAGTCGCCAAAGTATCAAACTCCTAAATTATTCAAGCTTGATTCGCTTGCTCTTGCATCATCCTCTTTCTATCCCATTCCCACTTGATGTGAGATGCAAAAATTATCTAGCTCGCTTCGCTCGCTCTTGCTTCCTTCTTACTCTATCTTAATTCCTAAGTCACAGTTAGTCCTCTTTCTGTATGAATGGACATAAAATCAAACCTATCCCATACGAGGCGAGGTGCAAAAATGATCTGGCTTGCTTCGCTCGCTCCTACATCCTAAATTCTCAACTTTTCTGCATAATTATTTATTTTATTTCAGACACCATTCTGGTCCATAGACATAAATATACAACTCATACATTTAGATTTAAAACTACGTATTATAAATTCAAAACCCAAAATAAAATTGTGGTTACCTAATTAAAAGTGTCAAAAATAAAAATAAAATAAAATGTCAAATATAAAATTTCAAACTGCAAAATGTTATAAAAATGTAAGTAAGTCGACAAAGCTACGTCTTGTATGAATGGACAAATGATAACCTAACATATCCGAGGTGAAGTGCAATAAAAACTTTATACAAAAAAAAAAACAACCGACTCCCAAAAAAAAACACTAAAAAAGTGAAAAATTACTTTAATTTCGGAAGTCGGTGTCTTTGCTTTTCAATTTTCGTTTTTTGTCACTGACTTCCGAAATTAAAGTAATTTTTCACTTAGTATTTCCCACTTAGTCTATGTAGAAGACATTATATTTGACTCCGTCACTGTATTTGCATAACAAGTAGTGGTAGTCGAATTTGTGTGGGTTAGGTACCACAACTAAAATGTGAAAAATAAAAACACGTGGCTAAAAACGAAAATTGAAAAGCAAAGACACCGACTTCCGAAATTAAAGTTATTTTTCACTTTTTTTGTGTTTTTTTTGGAAGTAGGTTGTTTTTATTTTTTTAAAGTTTTTATTTACCTACCTTCCTCTACCAAATGAAAAAAGAATTTTCAAAATCGGTCGTCAACTGACGAAAACATCGAAGGATAGTACATAAAAAAAAACATACAGACGAACATAGAACCTTCTCCTTTTTAAAGTCGGTAAAAAAATATTTGATTGGTAATCTAGGGTTAAAATAATTTTCTACTGTTTAAATTATCCAGAAGAGGCCACATTTTCTACTGTTTAAATTATCCAGCAGAGGCCAAGCTAGGTGTCAGTATCACTGAGTCACTGTGTGTGCTAGTAAGAACTTACTAGCACACAACTTGTGAAGTTACGATGTTTGCTTCCCTACTACCTAAGTAGGTACTACCTATTGTCACAGTAATGCGGTTTTATTACTCTCTTTTCGATTGTATTTCCCTTGGAGCGTTACTATTTTAATAGGAATCTAGATTAGCACATTTATTACTAGCGAGTGCTCTTTGTTCAGCATTCCTATTGTTACAACGTCGATGTTATTAACAGCATGTGAATTGGTAGTCAAAATGTTTTGTTGTTTATCAAGATTAACTTTTCGGCAGAGAGAGGTAAATATTCATTTACTTAATATATTTTCTTACCAATAAGAACACTGGTTAGTACTTAATTAGTAAGGACCTAATATAGGTACTTACTTACAATGTTTTATTGAAACCCTTGTACCTACTTCTACAGGAAGCTTGCTTTTGCCCGCAACATACCCCGCGTTGTTTTAACTTTTCTTCAGGCTTCGATACACCATAAGATTAAACAATCTATACTAATATTATAAAGAGGATTTTTTTTATAGCGGGCCAAGGTATGTTTGGGAAAAGGCTAGGCATATTGATTGGTAGACCATGACCTGGAATAGGATATGGTTTCATCCCTGTATTCCCACGGGATCGAGACCTACGCGGGTTAAACCGCGGGGCACAGGCAGTGTTGTATAATTTGCTATACAATTTCCAGCATGCATGGGAACCTTTCGCAATATTGTACCTAGCTATCGACCGCGGTCTCGGTGTTGCACCCTAAAGTTCAAAGCACACATGGAAAGCCTCGAAATAAGCTAGTAAACGACTGTCACCAGCTTACGCTTCTCGCCGGATACGATAATGGTGTGTGGAACATCTTATATTTTCATTGTCTGCTTTGAGCCTAAAGAAGAGTGCGTGAGAGTGAGAGGAGCTCGTGGCTAAGTACATAATAACAGCTGTACGGGTTGATATATCAGGTTGAGCTACGTTTGCCGGGTTTGGTCCGTGGATGGGTGACCATCTTTACATATCAAGACTCCTCCTTGCCTCGGAAAGCACGTTAAGCCTTTGATCCCGGCTGTCATTCGTGGATCTTTGACAGTCGTTACGGGTCGTCAGAAGCCCAAAAGACTGACAGTCGGTTTTACTAGGGGTCTTACCCAGTTAATGGGTTGTGGAGGTCAGATAGACAGTCGCTCCATTTCAGCTGCATCCGGTTAGACTGGAAGCCGACCCCAACATAGTTAGGAAAAGGCTAAGCAGATTGATTTTGCTTTGAGCTTAAAGCAGACTGTATACCATGCCACGAGGCATTGTCTACCAGTCAACCTTTCGGTTAAAAAGACCAAGTTAAATAGGATTTGAATTTCTTATTATGTGAAGTAGTTGTCGAAGTGGGTGGCGCACAGTAGGTACCTACCTCTACAGATCGGGATCAGATGATCGGATCGCAGTCTGTGAGTAGAATAAGACCAACGATGGTGGTACGACGGCGACGCTCTCATTGCAAGCAAGTGTCGCGCGTCCTATACCACAAAATAAATAATAGTAGGTAACCTAATCCTACCAACGACTGTTTTATTGATGTAAATAAGTACCTCCGTGTTAATTCGGAGAAAATGTTCCCTCACACTTTAGCCCTTAAATGCGCTGTAGATGGGTACCCTTACCATACATACTGTGATAACTAGTACTTAGGTAGGTACCTACCTACTCCTTTACGTACGTTACTAGTACACAGAGGCCTAAATAGCTGTGTATGTGTAGGGTAGATTTCTACTGTCTATTATGTAAATTGTGGTTCTGGAAAAGACAAAGGAGTGAAACCTTATACAGCGTGTTATGTGAGATTTCGTTGCGATGTAGAGAGAGAGGTGCCACGCGTCACGCTCCTCGCGCCTTGCGTTTATAAAAGCGAGCCCGAGACAGCGCCTGCGCTCAAACCGAATGTGCTGTTTCATGGGTACTCATACACGGTGACTACTCGACATGCCCAAGATGGTGACCCGCGAGAAGAGTGACTACGGCAGGAAGGTGCAGGAAAAAGCTGTCATTGAAAAGGTCATCATCACCATAATCTATTTCGCTTTCTTCGGTAGAGAGATGGAGGCGGCGTCCACGATCGTCAAATTTTTTGTGGAAAAAATCATCAGTTGCATTTACTCAAACGCGGTATAAAGCTATTTCAGAGTAGAATATAAAGGAGTAGCCCCGACCGCCCTCGGGGCGCAGCCGGGGAGTGTGCGGCCGCGGCTCACGTGTTCTGTCTGTTGCGCGCAGAGGCAGATGGCGATCGAGCGCTGCGCGGCCGCCGCGGCCGCCGAGCGGCCCGCCAGTCCGGCCGGCGCGGCGGGCCCCAACAGCCCGCCGCCCGCCGTCACGAACACGCGCGTGCTCACGCTCGAGCACGGCGAGCATCACGACTCCACGCTCTATCGGTAACTCGTTAAAATCCACTTGGGTACATTACAACTATTTTTTTTGTAAATGTCCCTCGGCAATCTGCAGTCCGGACGCGAAGTCGATTGAGAGCGTCCGGTCTGCACCAAGTGCAAAGAAAGGGCAACAGATAAAAATTAGACGACAACGACTGAAGAAACACTAAGATTGCCGAGCGACATGAGGAAATTGTTGTACTGTACTGTCGTTGTTCCAATACCTTCGCATGGTTATTAAATATTCTCGTGTTGTATATTATTTCAGATTTGAAAAAGGCTGCTATTTACAATTCTGCCCCGGGCCCTCTTTACTCGGCCGAAAAGTATTTCTATATACCAATTATGTGATGTCGGATAATCGTAAGTATTGCATTTTTTCATTACCCCGACCTCAGACCAACAAAAAAAGAAAGACGGAGCACTACGTACATCAAACGTGTAGCCACAAAACTATGCTCTTGCAAGTAAACACACAGGCTCACGCACACACCTACACAAAAACTATGCTCATCGCTCCTAGTACGTCACGAGTCGTCGTCTAATTAACATCAATAAAAAAAATAGAATTATGCCTTCCTGTGTAGTGAAAACTTGTAGAAACAATAGCAAATCACATAAAAAGTCTCACGGAATCACTTTTCACATGTAAGTACTTCAAATAACATCGTTTCTTAATTTAGTTAACTATGAATTGTAGGTTACTTGGAACAAAAAACCTGAACGAATGAACGAACGAAAACAGTGACATTTAAAGTGCGAGGGTTTCCATAATATGATTTGAAATTTCCCCGTTCGATATTTTTTAGTTCGAGTAATTATATGCCTGTTTTTTTTTATGTTTTTAATATTTTAGATTTCCAAGTATTATTGAAAATAAAAGTAAATGGATAGTAGCTATAAGAAATAGTCGGAATGATCCAGAATGGCTGCCATCGAAAACCAGCGTGGTTTGTTCCGATCATTTTGATAATAATGACCTTTATTCAACTAATCGTGGACTTCGCCGTGTGATCAAAAGCGGATATCCTAAAAAGGTAAATAAAATTTAAAAAACAAAAATGAGATTTTATCAAAACAGTAATTAAACACGAGACTGTATTTTTTATTTTATTTTAGTTAGTTTCTCAGCTTAGTCTAGGCTAATTTAAATACTGCTGTCCCAAATTTTATTTTTTAGATGTTATTTCCATCGTCCTACGTAATTGCTGAAAACTCAGTTTCACAAAGTTCTGGCTGTACGTTTGTTCAAATATGTCCTAATTCTTCATTTATCTTCCTAAGGTTTTAATCAAAAGCTGCCATTACTCGTGTAATTTTTTTTGTAGGACTTATCTTGCCTCATGTGGCCATTGACGATAGGGCTGCATGTAAATGCACTTTGTACTTAATTGTTATTTTATTTTGCGATGTAAAAAAAATGGTTTTGTTTCGGAATCCTTCCTAACAATTGAGGTACAATACCATACTCAACAATATCTTACTCACTACTCACTTACATTATCCTACCCAAAATATTATTCCCCAAATCATAGGGAAAAACTTTAACAAATAACAACCCTTTTTACACACACATAGATAAAAAAATGGTTTCACTTTTGATGTTCGTAATGCTCCGTCTTTCTTTTTTGTTGGTCTGAGACCGCGACTGTGTTAGGAACAGGAAGGATAAGCATACCTACAATATAATTATATTTTATAATAGTAACAGTACCTGATTATAAAAAAAAAGTGTTTTCAAATCCTGAGACGTTGAAATCTGATAAAGTAAGTATCATTTTCTGACGATGTTTTTCAAGAAATATTCTAATTTTTGCAACGCAAGCTCATGAGGCAATTATCCCGGGTTCGCCGGAAGCACATTTAAATTTCCGCTATTCATGGAGACTTTTCAACAAGGAACCGTATAGTTTTGCCATGTCCGTCTGTCTGTCCGCGGCCTAGGTCAGAGACTCTTAGTACTAGAAAGAATTTGGCATGGGCACATATTAATCACGCCGAAAAAGTGGTAATTTTTTTTTCAACTACAATGTTAAAATAAAAAGAAGTGGCGCAACAAACTCCTAAGCAGCACAGCTGTCTGTTTAGTTTAGATTCATCCTAACTACGGAACCCTTCATTGTACGTGGCCCGACTGGCAATTGGCCGGTTTTTTAGGGTTCCGTAGTCAACAAGGAACCCTTAGTTTCGCCATGTCTGTTTGTCTGTTTGTCCGCGGCTTAGCTCAGAGACTCTTAGTACTAGAAAGCTGTACTTAATTTGGAATGGGTATACATATAAATCACGCTGACAAAGTGGTAAAATAAAACATGAAAAAGAAATGTTTTTAGGGTACGTCCCTTACCTTACACGTAACGTGGTGATGAGTTTTTTTTTCTCGTTAATCCCATGGTGTGGGGTGTCGTTGAAAAGGTCGTTTAAAAAAGTTTGTGAAAACCATTTTTGGATTCAGGGATCCGTTTGCGAATTTTTCTTAGAGGTAAGTGTCCCTCCCCCCTGCCAGCGACATGGTTGGTTTTGGATATATGAAAAAATCATAGTATATACGTATATAGTATTCGTAGTATATATAACGAAATTAAAAAGGAAAAATATCACAGCTAAGTAGTCTCTACAAGTTACTGAGTAATAATCGACCAACTTAAATTTGCAGTTGCAAAACCATGAGAGCAGGTTTTTCAACTACAATGTTAAGTTTGTTTTTGGTATAAATTCATCCCAACTACGGAACCCTTCTTTGTGCGGGGTTCGACACGCACTTGTTTTAATGCGAATAGTAGGTAATAGGGTAGTCGAAAAATTGTGTGATAATTGCATACAGAAGACGACAAGTGCGGCGACCAAGCGGAGTTCATCCGCAACCAGTACTACGGCCTGGAGTGGCACCGCGCCGCCGACGACGAGCCCGCGGCCGCGCTCGGCTCCGGCCTGCTCGTCACCGACACCGACATCTACTGCCAGCTGCTCCTGGCGCGCGCCGGCTCCTTCCACTACTACTTCGTGTACGACAGCGCGTGAGTGTCTGCCTGGGGGCCGCGCCGTGCCTCTGTGCGGCTGCGTGCTCAGGCGCGTGCGTGTGTTGCAGGGAGTCGTCGGTGGGCCCGCAGGGCTCGGGCTGGTTCCATGTGGCGCCGACGCTGCGCGCGGGCCCGGGCGGGCGCGATGTGCTGCCGCTGGACGGGCTCATGTGCCAGACCGTGCTGGCCAAGTGCCTCGGGCCGCTGCCGCGCTGGGAGAGCGTGCTACGCGTGGCGCGCGAGGCGGGCTACAACATGATCCACTTCACGCCGGTGCAGGAGCTCGGCGCCTCGCGCTCTGGCTACAGCATCGCCAACCAGCTGCGCCTCAATCCGCAGTTCAGCGCCGAGTCCGGCCGCGAGCCCACCTTCGCCGACGTCGAAAACGTCGTCTCCAAGATGCGCACTGACTGGAAGGTGACACAGATGCGAGCCGCAACACATTACACAACAACAACACAACACATTCATGAAAGAGCTCTACCGAAACTCACGTTCTGTCGGGCGCGCGTGTACAGATGCTGTCCATCTGCGACATCGTGCTGAACCACACGGCGAACGAGACGCCGTGGCTGACCGAGCACCCGGAGGCGACGTACAACTGCAGCAACTGTCCGCACCTGCGACCCGCCGCGCTGCTGGACGCGCTGCTGGCGCGCCTCACGGCCGAC
Source organism: Lithophane leautieri (assembly GCA_949152455.1). Taxonomy (NCBI): domain Eukaryota; kingdom Metazoa; phylum Arthropoda; class Insecta; order Lepidoptera; family Noctuidae; genus Lithophane; species Lithophane leautieri. The sequence goes on from OX424463.1 coordinate 19,691,759, forward strand.
GTGGCGCGCGGCGACTACGAGGCGCGCGGCGTGCCTCGCCGGGTCACCGCGCACGAGCACCTCGAGGTGGGTCGCGCCGCCGACTGCCCGCCCGCCCCCGCCCCGCGTGCGCGCCCGCTCTCACGCGCCCTCTGTCCGCAGGTCATCAAGCACCTCCTGCTGACGCAGCTGCTGCCGGAGGCGCGCCTGCACGAGATGTACATGTGCAACGCCGCCGAGCTGGTGCAGGAGTTCTACTACATGGCACGCAACAAGTGAGTGTGTGCGCAGGGTACCGGCGCTAGTAACGCCCGTGTGTGCGTTCGTAACGCCCGTGTGTGCGCTAGTAACGCCCGTGTTGCGCTAGTAACGCCCGTGTTGCGCTAGTAACGCCCGTGTGTGCGCTAGTAACGCCCGTGTGTGCGCTCGTAACGCCTGTGTGTGCGCTAGTAACGCCCGTGTTGCGCTAGTAACGCCCGTGTGTGCGCAGGGTGCCGGCGCCGGGCGCCGCGCCGACCGAGGAGCACGTCGCGCTGCGCCTGCAGCCGGACGCGCAGCATCGCCGCCTGCGCGCCGCCGTGGACATGGACCGCGCGCTGCAGCTGTACAACGTGTACAGGTGAGGACGTCGTGATCCGCTGTTGCTCGTATGCACCGAGTCGCGGCGCTTTTCTCATTTTCTTTTATTTTAGAGCGGAGTGTTACGACGAGGAGTCGCGACTGAAGAAATGTTGCGAGGAAATGAAACGGAAGCTGGAGCAGCTCAACGAGGCCGCGGCGGACACGCTGCGCGACCACCTGCGCGCCGCCGTCGACAACGTCGTCGCCGGCATGAGGTGAGCCCGACCCGTCCTGCCGAACTAATAATTCGTGTACGAAAACAAAAACTCAGTACAGGCTTATTTTCAGATATTATCGGCTTCAGTCCGACGGGCCGAAGATCGAGGAGGTGAGCGCACAGCACCCGCTCGTACCCAGGTGAGCGCCGCTCGGGCGAGGCGCGGGCAGGGCCGACCTACTGGCGCGGCCAGGGCCGACCTACTGGCGCGGCCAGGGCCGACCTACTGGCGCGGCCAGGGCCGACCTACTGGCGCGGCCAGGGCCGACCTACTAGCGCGGCCAGGGCCGACCTACTGACGCGTGACTGTACAGGTACTTCACGTGGGCCTGCCCCGTGGAGAGCAGCTCGCTGAGCGAGGTGGAGGCGGTGCTGTACGCGGACGCGGGCCGGCACTGCATGGCGCACAACGGCTGGGTCATGGACGCCGACCCGCTGGTGGACTTCGCGGCCAAGCCGGCTGGCGCGCGCGTGTACCTGCGCCGTGAGCTCATCGCCTGGGGCGACAGCGTCAAGCTGCGGTGAGTGCGACGCGTGCGGCGCGCGTACTGACCGACTGTGTGCGCGGTGCGCGCGTACTGACCGACTGTGTACGCGGTGCGCGCGTACTGACCGACTGTGTGCGCGGTGCGCGCGTACTGACCTGACCGACTGTGTGCGCAGGTACGGCGACAAGCCGGAGGACAGCCCGTTCCTGTGGGCGCACATGCGCGAGTACGTGGAGCTCACGGCCGAGGTGTTCGACGGCGTGCGCCTCGACAACTGCCACTCCACGCCGCTGCACGTGAGTGTCGCGCCGCCGCGTGCGGGGAGTCTGTGTGTCGCTGTGTGTGCTCAGGGTGCGCTCGTGTGCAGGTGGCCGAGTACATGCTGGACTGCGCGCGCAACGTGAAGCCCGACCTGTACGTGGTGGCCGAGCTCTTCACTAACTCGGACCACGTTGACAACATCTTCGTCAACCGGCTTGGCATCACGTCGCTCATTCGCGGTAGGATTTCTTTTTTACAATGCATGTGCTGGAATAGATCTTTTTCAAAGCAGCCAAATTGTGCGGAAAGTGCCACTTTGTTTACTTTTCAGTTTTATTTTTAATTCCGTCGTCAGCCCGACGTTGTTTGTTTTAAATCATACGTGAGAAGGGACGAGGGGGGAAGGGACGCGGCGCTGTGTGCGAGCGAGTCCCGTCAGGAACGAAGTTAGCAATGAAAGTAATACTTCACTAAACGCGTTTATTTATTTATTTATTTATATATACTTTATTGTACACCACAAAAATATATAACAAAAGGAAAAAAACAAACACTACAAAATATACAATGGGCGGCCTTATCGCTTTCCGCGATCTCTTCCAGGCAACCTTGGAATGGACAGTGATTTGCCTGGACATAAAATGGGGCTGTCGTAGGTGCAAAAAAATAAGTATACAATATACTAAAATAGATACACATAAACGCGTTATTAATTACCAGCTTTAGATTTTGATTTTGATCAATATAAGTATAAATTTTATTTCCTCGCACAATGCATGGTAAAACGTTGTATGATACACGTGCGTAATATGATATCCGACTCATGTCGGCTGATACACTCGTCGGAAATCACCCACTTTCCGCACTTATATCATAAATATTTATTATAGTGTGTTTGTTAATATTAAGTCCTGCTGCCTCACTAGGTAAATTTATATACATAGTATAATCGCTTTTCGCGTCCGTCTGTGTGACCGCTTAGATCTTCTAAAGTCCACACACGTCATTTAGAATTTAATTCCGGAGACTATGTGTTTATTGAATTAATAATAAACTTACATAATTATCTATAGAAAACTCGATGTTTTGTCAAACCGTAAAACCGTGCGAAGCAGGGGCGGGTCGATGTGTGTCCACACAAGTCCGGCAACGATCAGTTGAGTGTGCTGTGTCCGCAGAGGCGCTGAGCGCGTGGGACTCGCACGAGCAGGGCCGCCTGGTGCACCGCTTCGGGGGCCGCGCCGTGGGCGCGTTCCTGCGGGCCCCGCGCCGGGCCGCGCGGCCCCGCGTGGCGCACGCCATGCTGCTGGACCAGACGCACGACAACCCGTCGCCGCTGGACAAGCGCAGCGTGTTCGACGTGCTGCCGTCGGCCGCGCTCGTGGCCATGGCGTGCTGCGCCACGGGCTCCACGCGCGGCCTGGACGAGCTGGTGCCGCACGCCGTGCACGTGGTGGACGAGGCGCGCCAGTACGCGGCGTGGGGCGGGGCCGACGGGGACGTGTCCCTGCAGAGCGGCGTGCTGGCGGCGCGGCGCGCGCTCAACGAGCTGCACGCGGAGCTGGCGGCGCAGGGCTACGGGGAGGTGTTCGTGGACCAGATGGACGCCGACGTCGTGGCCGTGACGCGCCACGAGCCGCGCCAGCGCCAGGTCAGAGCGGCCGAATATGTTCCGAGCGAAAGAATTGTACATGCAAATATTTTAGGTCGTTAAGATGGAACCCTTATATTTTCGGCCTAGCCGTGTGACCGTCTGCATTTCACTCGAAGACTATTGATATCCACAGTATTTTTATAACTGGGATTGTATGGGAAAATCTAAATCCATACAGGGAAACTATCATAGTTATGAACCTTTAGGATTTCACTGGGATACTATAAGAAAATCCGAATCCATACGAGGAACCAATATTCTAGTATTCTGTGCACCACTAAGGAATGGTGTTGTGAAATTATTACGCAGAAAATATTTATGGGTCAATTTCATCCCAACTTCGGAACCCTTCATTGAGCGTAGGTCGACACACAAGTGTTTTTTTTTGTTGTAATTATGTATTTCGAATGTCGATGTCGACCCGCCAGTACTGAAGTGTGGGGTGTCTCATGATGGTGTGTGTGGCAGTCGGTGATCCTGGTGGCCTTCACGGCCTTCAGCGCGCCCGACGCGGCCGGCGCCGGGCGCTACGTCACGCCGCTGCGCTTCGAGGGGCAGCTGGACGAGATCCTGCTGGAGGCCTGTCTGCGCCACAAAGACCACCGGTACGGATCGCAAGCACTACTATACGAACCTACTGCTACTACTCCTATCGGCCGACCACTTGCTTTTCTGAGATTGTTCATACCTGTTTTGTAATACGCTCGTGGCGCGTCCGCAGTACGGAGGGGCGCGCGCTGCGCCCGCCCGGCGCCTTCACGCGCCACGCGCGCGTCATCAACGGGCTCGACGAGTACGAGTGCAGCGTGCGCCGCGCAGTGCCGCTGGCGCAGTCGGGCGTGTTCGCGCACGAGCGCACCGAGGGCGCGCACACCGTGCTGGAGTTCCGCTCGCTGCTGCCCGGCTCCGTCGTGGCCGTGCGCGTGTCGCCGCGGGCCCCGCACCGCGCCGCGCTGGCCGCGCTGCAGCGCCACGTGGACGCGCTGCACGCCGCGCCGCGGGCCGACCCGCTGGGCCTGGCGCCCGCGCTGGCCGAGCTGGACCTGGCCGACTTCAACGCGCTGCTGTTCCGCTGCGACGCCGAGGAGCGCGAGGCGGGCGGCGGCGGCGTGTACGACGTGCCGGGCTGGGGCCCGCTGGTGTACGCCGGCCTGCAGGGCGCCGCGTCGCTACTGTCCGAGCTGGCGCCGGCCGACGACCTGGGCCACCCGCTGTGCGACAACCTGCGCGCCGGCGACTGGCTGGTGGAGCACACTTGGCGCCGCCTGGAGCGCGAGCCGCGCCTGGCGGGCGTGGCGGCGCGCTACCGCGACGCGCTGCAGCCGCTGACGGCGCTGCCGCGCTTCCTGGTGCCGGCGTACTACGAGGCGCTGCTGCTGGGCCTGTACCGCGGCGTGGCGCGCGCGGCGCTGGGGCGCCTGTCGGCTTGGGTGCGCGGCGCCTCGTTCCCGCGCGCGCTGGCGCTGACGAGCGTGCAGCTGATGGGCGCGCTGGCGTCGGCGCCGTTGCCGCCCTTCTCGCCCGCGCTGCCGCCGCCGCGGCCGGCGCGCGCCCTCAGCATGTCGGCGGGGTTGCCGCACTTCGCTGTGGGCTACATGCGCTGCTGGGGCCGCGACACGTTCGTGGCGCTGCGCGGCCTGCTGCTGCTGACGGGCCGCTACCAGGTGCGCGCGAGGGCCGGCTCGGGCTCGCTCGGAGCGACTCGCGTGTGTTCGGCTCCCGTGACGCTCGTGTTGTTCTTGCAGGACGCGCGCTTCCACATCCTCGGCTTCGCGGCGTGCCTGCGCCACGGACTCATCCCGAACCTGCTGGACGGCGGGCGCAACGCTCGGTTCAACTGTCGCGACGCCGTCTGGTGGTGGCTTGAGAGTATAAAGCAGGTACACAATCTCTCCGGTCGTCGCCACCCTCGGGTCTTGCGGTGTCATATCGTTGTTATGAAATCCTTGTCCTTCCGCAGTACTGCAGCGAGGCGCCTCAGGGCACGGGCCTGCTGACGGAGCCGGTGGCTCGCCTGTTCCCGAAGGACGAGGGAGAGCCCGCGCCGCCCGGCGCAGCCGACCAGCCGCTGCACGATGTCATGCAAGAGGCGCTGGACGTGCACTTCCAGGTGAGCCGTGACGTCACGCGGGAGGCGCTGGACGTGCACCCAGAGGTGAGTCATGACCTCACGCACTACTGTCACTCGCCGTCCGCAGGGGCTCGTGTTCCGCGAGCGCAACGCCGGGCGCGCCATCGACGCGCACATGTCCGACAAGGGCTTCAACGTGCAGATCGGCGTCGACCCCGAGACCGGCTTTCCGTTCGGCGGCAACGACGCCAACTGCGGCACCTGGATGGACAAGATGGGCTCGTCCGAGCCGGCCGGCAACCGCGGCAAGCCGGCCACGCCGCGCGACGGCAGCGCCGTGGAGCTGGTGGGCCTGGCCTTCAGCGCCGTGGCCTGGCTGGCGGCCCAGCACCGCGCCGGCCGCTACCCGTACCCGGGCGTGGTGCGGCGCCACCGCGACGGCAGCCTGACGTCGTGGAGCTACGCGCAGTGGGCCGAGCGCATCAAGCAGAACTTCGAGCGCTACTTCTGGGTGCCCGCCGCGCCCTCGGCCCAGGACCTGCGCCCGGACCTGGTGCATCGCCGCGCCATCTACAAGGACAGCCACGGCGCTTCGCGGCCCTGGGCCGACTACCAGCTGCGCTGCAACTTCCCCATCGCTATGGCCGTCGCGCCCGAACTGTTCGAGCCCAAGCACGCCTGGCTGGCGCTGGACGCGGTGGAGCGGCACCTGCTGGGCCCGCTCGGCGTCAAGACGCTGGACCCGGCCGACTGGGCCTACCGCGGCGACTACGACAACTCCAACAACGGCGACGACCCCAGCGTGGCGCACGGCTTCAACTACCACCAGGGGCCCGAGTGGCTGTGGCCGCTCGGCTTCTACCTGCGCGCGCGCCTGGCCTTCGCGCACGACCTGGGCCGCCACGCGCGCACCGTGGCCGCGGCCTACGCCACGCTGGCGCCGCTGCTGGCCGAGATCCGCACCGGCGTGTGGCGCGGCCTGCCCGAGCTCAGCAACGCCGGCGGCGCCTACTGCGCGGACTCCTGTCGCTCGCAGGCCTGGAGCTCCGCCGTGGTGCTGGAGGCGCTGCACGACCTCGAGCTGGCGCGGCGCGCGCGCCCGCTGCCTGCAGACTGACGCGCGCGCCGCCTGCGCCACGCGCGCCGCGGGCCCGAGCCGCGCCGCCTCTACAGCGTGCCCTACGAGCCGCGCGCGCCCCGCGCCCCGCGCCGCCCGCTCGCGGCCCTGCGCCGCTTGCTGCGCCGCGCGCGCCCTTCCGAGCGCCTCGAGCGCTCCATCTACAACCTGCTGGGCCGCCGCGCCGGCGAGCTGGCCACCGTTGTGTACAGCGACCGCTACTTCCGCTACGGCCTGCCGCTGGCGGCGCGCCCCGCGCGGCTGCGGCGCCTCGTGGGCGACGAGCTGGGTGGCGCCGCGCCCACGGAGCGGCGCGCGCCCGGGCCCGCGCGCGCGCACGTCATGCCGCTGTGCGCGCCCGCCCGCCCCGCGCTGCGCTCCGGCCTGCTGCAGAGCGCGGCCGTGCTCGCGCCGGCTCCCGCCGCGCGCTACGTGCCGCTGCGCCGGGCGCGCCGGGCGCCGCCGCGCCTGCTGCGCGTGCTGGACGAGGCGCGCTTCGAAGAGGCTCACCCGGCTCACTGCGCGGACCCGCCGCGCCGCGCGCTGGAGTACAGGCAGGGCGCGGGCGGCGTGGCGCCGCGCCTGGCGCCGCCGGGCCGCGCGCGCCGCGCCGCCTCTCCGCCGCGCGAGTCGCCGGGGGAGGCGCCGGCGCCGCGGCCGCAGTTCGCGCTGGACGCGGTGTCGCTGCGCTCGGTGCGCTCGACACTCTCGGCGCGCTCGGCGTCGCCGTACGGGCTGTCGAAGGCGTCGCCGCGCGCGTCCTGTAACCTGTCGCCGTCGGAGGCAGACGGCGATAAGGCGAGCTCGATGGCACTGGCGCGCAAGGTTCTGAACACGGAGCGCTTCAACAACGGCGCGCAGGCGGTGCTGTACCGGCGCGGGTCGCGCGGCTCCGGCGGGTCGCGCGGGTCCGGCGGGTCGCGCGGGTCCGGCGGGTCGCGCGGGGCGCGCGGGTCTCGGCGCCTGCGCGCTACGATCCGCGCGATGCTCGCGTTCAGCGGTCTGTTCTATGCGCTCTCGTTCCTCGCGTTTTACTTCCTGAGCCTGCCGTAAATCGCGAGACGAGGATGCTATTTTGTTATTTGAGTGCCATAATGTTAGTTTTAAGCGTCTATAATAAGTCCGCGGGCAGAACACTCTGTGCCGATCGCAATCTCGCGAATATTTATGTCCTGACCGTTTAATGTTATATTTTTTGAGTTTTTATGAAACGTTAATTCAATGAACCTATTTGTGATAATCTATGTAAAACAATTTTATTCTAGTAAAAATAAAGGCCCAATCATGATGTCTATGAAGTTTATAGGTTGAAACGAGGTAGTAGTAGTAAGAAAATGTACTAGCTCTTAAGCAGAAATATTGATATAGTGAAATCTTAAATTATTTTGCTATTTGATTTAAAGCATGTAACATAATTATGTATTATGTGCTTTCATAGTAAATTATAATGCAATGTTTATAAAATATTGGATGTTTCCTTTTATTCGACCATTAATTAGTGCCTCTTCTCCTTTTGGGCTTTATAAAGCTTTGCTCGCGGCTTCGCTCACGCGGATGTCCGATATCGTCCCACGGAACCGTACTACCGGGATTAAAGTATCCTATGTCCTAACCCAAATCATGGCCTATACACATGCCTTCCTTTCATCCAAATCCGATAAGTCGTATATAAGATTGAAAGGTATAAGAGTGAAAAGGTAACAGATAGAAACATAATAAATTGTAATCAATTTTGACCCAGTGGACCATTTTTAAAAAGACTAAATGTAATCTCAAAGATACAGACTGACTATAAGGTGTGTCCGGACATGGACGAGCGATATTCTTAATACCTAAATCTCAGACCAACCATTTTGGTTGGTCTGAGACCTAAATATGAACTATTTTTTAAAGTACTTACAGTTTTTATGATTAATTTTTTTTATTGCTTGCGCATTCGCTATGTTCAAACCACAATACAATAATTATTGGTTGAATTACACAATGACACGACTGCTTAAAAAGGAGTGTAATGTTTTTAGGGTTCATGTATGTATGTGAGTATCTTTATTCTCCCATAACTTTAAAATGCATTGATGATTTGGATGTATGTGGTATGTTAGAATCCTTACATCATCCCGAGTGACATAGGGCCATGTTTTTCTTATTATGTGTTTCGTTAGACGTCTGAAGTCCATTTTGAGAGAGTACATCGTCCTTTTCACACGCCTTCCGTTAGATGATGGTCACTTCCGTCACGTGAACTGGCCCGAGCGCCACCTATAGCCTAACCTGGAACTAACTGCACCACAGAACAAGCCACCATTTCTTATGTCATTGTTATTTGTTGCGTCGTTTTCCTAATTCCGCGCGCGTTCGTTCGTTAGATTTTTCAATCTAACGAAATAAAATAAATTGAATATTTAAACTAAATTGAATTGAATATTTTCGAGATTAAAGTAGAAAGTACCTATAAATTGCTTTTCGTTACGTGAAAACTGAGATTGGCGGAATAAAACTTTTCTTTTCCGTAAAGTCGGCCATCTTGCTAAGTGTGGAAAAAGTGCAAAATTAACTTTCAAAGATCAACCTGAAATCTTGTGTGATTGTGAAAATGGACACTATGGACAGTGATAAAGTGATTGAGCCAGTGATTGACAATATCGCGGACGTGTTTAGTGATCACAATACCACGCGGTTACGAAAAAGTGGAAAAAGTGGGAAAAGTGTAAATGTGCCGCCGCCCGTGCCGGCAAGTGCGTCAAGCTCGAATTCATCATCATCATAATCAGCATCGAGTTCGAGTTCGAGCGAGGAGGATGAGCCGCCGTCAAAAAGAAGGCGCCGGATTCGGTCGCACGAGTCATTACGAGAAATAGATCGCAGGTTTGAAGTTCTGTCACAACAACTTGTAAGTCACGTTAGTAACATATTTTGTGCAAATTACGCTGCGATGCAACCGAGTTCTTCAGGACTTTCCGCTGTGCCTACGTCAGTACCAGTAAATAAACTCTTAGATGATCCGTTTTTACGCCTGTCAGCCGAAGTTAATGATATTGCCGATCTTAATATTTCCATCAAGGAACCGTCCGTACCGAAAGCGAATCCTGACAGAGTCGCTAAGTTGGCTACAATGCAAAGGTTCGACTCCTTAGATTGGAACTCAGTGCGGTATAATGACGTTTAAAAGAAATATGCTGCTTTTCCAGCGTTCACTGAGCTGAAAGTAAATTAGGAATTGAGACGTTTAGAAGATCCGTTTGCCCCACTTAGGTGGTATCAGATGGAACGTAGCTTCGCCGCTTTGTCGAATGCCATTCTAGCCCAAAATGAGTTTGTTAACTTAGCTCTCCGCAATTTAATTGACTGGTACGCAAAACCAAACGCACAAATTACGTCAACTACAGTGGGTTGCCAAATTATTAGGGACAGTCACATTTTTTATCAATTTCTGACTTTGGACGCACTTGACTGCAGTTTTAAGTGGTACAAGCATCTAGGAATGTATTATTTATTTTCGTCATGTCTCTGTAACTCAGACTTTAAGTGGATGTTGAGATTTAAAGGGTATATTTATTTTTTACAAATTTTTAAGTTACGTGAGAGCCGTAGTTCACTTTAGACTCTAATCAATGAAAGACGAATTCGAATATTTTAACAAAGTTATTCTTATATTTGTGCTACAAAATCTTGATAAAATGTAAGTATTGTTATTATGTTATTATAAAATTAAATTATTTATCATATGATGGTAATAATAATATTATTATTAATTTTTTTTTGCTTGCAGTATGGGTCGGGGTTGCGATTTGACACCAAAAAAAAAATCGGAAATAAAAACCCTACTCCAGCATACCAGACATTCTCAAAGGAAAATAGCAGACATTGCTGGTGTTTCTAAGACGGCAGTCAATAAAATAAAAATTAAATTGGACCTAAATCAGCCAATTTCGCCTAAGAAAAAAGGCAATTGTGGCAGAAAACGCATCACCACCCCTCGTTCGGATAGGAAAATTAGGGACATCTGTTTGCAAAACAGAAAAAAAAGTGCTGGACTGTTAACTCAGTTAGTCCAGGAGTCGGGAATACCAGTTTCCAAGAGAACTGTGCAGCGCAGATTGGCAGAGGAAGGCTTGACAGGTCATCGTCCTGTGAAAAAACCACGGCTGACTGATGCAATGAAGACGAAACGCCTTGCCTGGGCTCGGGAACACCGCCAAAAGACGGTTGAGGAATGGAATAAGGTCAGTTTACATTATTACTGGTATTTTACACCATTTAAAATAATAATTTTCAAAATAATAAACAACTTTCTTTTTTTTTCAGGTGTGTTTCTCGGATGAGTCAACATTCGAGATTCTAGCCGACAAGAGCAGCTTCGTCAGGCGACGCCCAGGAGAAAGATACCACCCCGACTGCATCGTAGAGAGGGTAAAACACCCTGTTAAAATAATGGTGTGGTCTGTCATAAGCGCCAAGGGGGTTGGACGCCTATACATTGTCCAGGGAACCATGAAACAAGACCAGTACAGGCAAGTTTTACAAACTCGCCTGCTACCGACACTTGAAGAATGGTTCCCTGATGGTGAGGAATTCATGTTTATGCATGATTCAGCACCATGCCACAAAGCCAGAAGCGTTACCAAGTTCTTGGCAGACCACAACATTCCAGTTTTACCTTGGTCTGGTAATTCTCCTGACATGAACCCAATAGAAAATTTATGGGAGATTACCAAGGCCGAAATAGCCAAAGAAATGATAACCACCAAGGTCAGGCTAATAGAAAAGCTAATTAATGTTTGGCATCACAACCCTAAAATAAAAGAAAGTGCCAAACAGTGCATAGAAAGCATGTCTAGGCGTATAGAAGCATTAATTGAGGCGAAAGGAAATGTCACTAAGTACTGATCACTACTGAGTAACATTTCTTTTCGCCTATTTATGTACTTATTTATTATTATTTTTATTTTTTATGTTCTTATTTTCTTCGTTAATAACTGTTTTGTGTAATTAAAGCTTTTATCATTCAAAAAAAGTGTTTTTCTAATTAATTTAAGACTCATACTTCACAAATAACAAAAAATCGTAACTGTCCCTATTAATATGGCAACCCACTGTACAATTTACGATAAATTAAAAGAGTTATTTGGAAATGAGTCTGATTACAAAACAATTTCTCATGATATTTTGCAAATGATTTGTGGAAAGCGGGCCGAGGTTTTAGAATTAAATTACGGCGTAAAGCGTTGCTCAAAGGTTTAAAAGGGAAATACATACGTGAAGATATTGATAAAATACCCCCCTCAGTGGAATATATGTTTAACCCACAAAGTTTATCCGCTTATACAGGAAAAGTTTTTGACCAGTGCGCAAATTTTTTTTGGTGGTTCAATGTCAGTAACAGAACACATTTCCATTATTTATTCAATACTTTCTTTTGTTTTTTTATCCTACTTTAAATCAGCAAAATATGGACACAAACTATTCGTAATAATAACAATGGGCGCATGCGGCGGCCGGCGCACTAGCGGCGGTGTTGCACGGGGGTGCAACCCCCTCCCGGGCGGCGCCGGGCGCTGTGGCCGACAGTTCGCTCATCGCACGCGCTGTCGTGTGACGTCGCGTCTAATCGCTTTCCCGCGCAAGCGCCGCGCCGCACGTGTGTCGTGCTTGTACCTACCGGTCACGATGTCGGACTTCAGTAACCGCGAGTTTTACGAGATGGTGCGAGTGTATGTACTGAGTGGTGAAAGTTTGCGAGCAGCTCGCAGAATGTATGCGACGGAGAGCATACCTCGAATGCGAGCCCATGGAATCCTTAACCCCGCGGTCCCTAATGAAAGAACCATTTTAGCGGCCACTCAAAGGCTGCTTGATCACGGACAGTTCAGAACCCCGAATCATGCACGAGGGTCTGGCAGACCCCGACTGGCGATCGAAATCGAAGAAAGCATTTTTGATTTCTTTGAGCGAGATCCAAGGGCCAGTAACCCACGTAAATACCTACGCCGGCGAATCGAGCGAGCGCACAGCTGATAGGTAGGTACTGTCGCGCGTTCCGCTTCGCCGCGCGCCGCCGGCGCCGGTTAGCCACACAACCACTTTTAAAATAAACATGTTTTGTTAACGATATTTTTATTTTTTTGTATTAAGACGCATCAAAATAAAAAAATTATGTTTAATAAAACTGGTTTAAGGTTAATTTGTCAAAATTTGCGCAGTGGATAAAAACTTTTCCTGTATACAAAAAATTGGCGGAATGGCCAAAATTAACAAAGATTCAGCTCCTAGTTCAAAATTCTCTGGACGTTCTAAACCACCAATACTTTCAAAATATCCGATGACTTCTACTTCCCATGATAAGCCCTTTCGTTTTCAACAAAATAAAACAAAACAAGGAAAGAAAAATAAACGTCATTTCGACAAGCAAGGAATAAAGAAAAGGGGGGGGGGGGGGGGCGGAAAGGTGAACCTAATAGAAATAGACACAAATGACGCGAGGTTTATGGGGGGTTGTCTGATGTTGTATCAAGAGATGTGGGCCAAATTCAATCCACCCAAGATGGTTCTCAAATTAATTTCTGCAGCACGCATTCCATTCAATCAGACACCAGCCCTTATCTTCCCAACGCCGGACATCATGCAAAAATTTCAAACGCCAAGTCCTTCAGAAATGTCATTGGAAATTCAAGCCATGATTCAAAGTCAAATTCTCCAGCCTGCGCCTTTAACTCCATCATTCATATCCCCACTATTCATAATAACAAAAAACAGTGGAAAGAAACGGGATATTTTCAATTTGAAAGCATTAAATCAATTCATGAAACGAAAACATTTCCATCTTTTTCATCATCACCAAATGTCCAACTTCTTAAAAGCGGGCGACTGGATGGTCAAACTGGACCTAAGCCAAGCCTATTATCATTTGAGGATTTCTCGAAGACACCGTTGCTTCCTACGCATAAGTTACGAGGGTCGACTGCTACAAATGACCTGTCTGCCCTTTGGTCTCCCCGCAGCACCAAAAATGTTTGCATCGGTCACAAACTGGACTGCCGAAGTGCTACGCAGCAAAGGTCTTCGCCTGGTTCTCTTCCTAGACGATTATTTGATAGTCCACCAAAGCAGGGAGACGTTAATAAAGCATGTCCAGCTAGCTATAGAGTTCCTCACCTCCCTAGGTTGGAACATCAATATGGAAAAATCTATACTAATCCCAACAAGGTGTATAGAATTCCTGGGAATTGTCTGGGACACGCACTCCAACACCAAGAGTTTTCCTCCAGACAAAGTTTGCAGGATCCGTCAGTGCCTATTGACTCGCTTAGCAGCCGGCAGTTGGACCCTCAAGCAGGCGCAACGCCTCTTAGGGTATCTCAATTTTGCGACCTTCATCACCCTCCGGGGAAGGTTGCATTGCCGTACGTTGCAGCGCCACAGCAACCATGCTCAGAAAAATTCGCGCCATCCAATACAGTTCACAGACGAGGTACGAAAAGAACTGGAATGGTGGTTAGAGAATGTCAGCCAAAAATCTCGCATTCACCCCAGGAGGTCACCAGTCAACTATCTTGTCACAGCCGCCTTAGATATTCAATGGGGGGCCATACTAAACAATAAACAAATAGGAGGCACATGGAATCAACATCAACTGAAGTGGCACTGCAACTTAAAAGAAATGTGTGCAGTAATAGCGGTAATATCCCTAGAAGCAAATATTTTACAAAATTCAACCATTATTGTGCAAACAGACAACAGAACAGTCGTATCTTACATAAAACACGAGGGCGGAACAAAATCTCAAAACCTCCTGAGATTGGCAAAACAGCTGCTGGCACTAACGGACAGCCTGAACGTGGTACTAGTCCCGCACCACCTACCGGGACTGTACAACATGGAAGCCGTTCACCTGTCAAGAAATCGAGTCGGTTCGGAATGGCAAAAATACCCAGTTAATGATATTTTGGCTAAGGCAAATTGGCGCCATGAAGATGCTTTTAGAAAATATTACTGCAGAGAGGTAGGAATTATAGGCCACAACAATAGTATTGAGTCAGAAAAGTCACTCTCTCAATTCTTTGCAGTTTCTGATTAAAAAATCTTTAAAATTTGCAGCACTAATTCAGCAATGTTGATTGTTCATTGGAGTCAAATTCCTGGGGAATTTTAGTACTGGTTTTTCATTACATTAATATATAACAGAATTATTAATCACATTGTTGCATTTTATGAAGCAAGCCACCAGGAGATAACAAACAGATCTCTCATAATGGACTTCAGACGTCTAACGGAACAAATGATATAAAAAATTTACCTTAAAATAAAATTTGTATTATGTTTCCTATGACTTCTGAAGTCCAAGTAATTTCTTCCTTGTTCATCAATAACATTATGAGCCGAACAATGACATAAGAAATGGCGGCTTGCTCTGTGGTGCAGTCAGTTCCAGGTTAGGCTATAGGTGGCGCTCCTGCCAGTTCACGTGACGGAAGTGACCATCATCTAACGGAAGGCGTGTGAAAAGGACGATGTACTCTCTCATAATGGACTTCAGACGTCATAGGAAACATAAAACAAATTTTATTTTAAGGTAAAATTTTTATATTTTTTAAATCAATATTGCGGCGTTATGGCTGCATTTTCAAAAGTGAAAAATAGGCTAATTTAGCATCCGTCGAGTTGGAAGTTCATATTTTTTTTACAGAAAGGTTAGGTAGTTTATTAGAAACCTCCACGTAAAGTTTTAGTGTGCGTAACCCTAGCAAAATGTTGTCGAAAATGGACATTTCAAGCTTATAGTTGCCTAGCTTCTGTAATTGTTGCGCACATTTTTAAATTTGTTGCAACTATAGTTTTTTTTTAATTCACAAAATCATTTCCTGCTGGGGTAACATTTCAAACGTTACCGCAGCCAGACATTTTTACAAAAAATGGGGATATTGAAATAAATATTAGCTATATAATTAGTTGTCTCGACGAGGTAAAAGTTGCAACAAAATTTTTTTTTTTTACTTTTGCTGCGAAGTTATTCGAAATCCTGCTGGAGTAACGTTTGTCGTTTTGCTGGATCTCTGAAACAGTTAAGCGGATTCTTATCATCTTTTGTACATGACTTCTTAGGAATTAGTTTTAATTTGTGAAATATAAATATAATATTTTACATGTAAAAACACTTTAATAGGTCCTAACACACTGAATAAGAGCTCTAAAGACTTACTTTAAGGAGGAACATACGGTCTGTTCCGGGCCATTTTCCCGCTAGATGGCGCTGAAGTCAGTATTTTTGGTTTATTTTGTTTTATGTGAAATTGGAGCATTACTAAGTCGTAGGAGTAATCTTTGCGAAAATCAGCCATTACGCTTTATTGGACTTGGTCATAGTAATGCCTCAAAATCCACCCAATTAGACACAAAAACAGAAAATAACATCTACCATTGAATATACAGTCTTTTACACACACATACGTATTCCCTACGTTTACAAAGATTGAACACTAGATGGCGTGTATTTAAAAAAGTGGGCTGAACTTTTTTGTAAGACTATTTTTAGGAAAATAAAAGTTGTATTTATAGGCGAAAACTATTTAATTGATAAATAATTTTGGGAAATAAATAATGTCAACAATATGTACAATAACATATGTATTTAATTTTATTACCTTACACTAATTAAATTAACTATCAAAACAAAACTATTTGAAGTGTCACAATGATACATCATTTATAACATAACCAAGTATTACAATAATTACAGATATTACAAAAATATGTTAGAAACTTTATATAATTTATAAACAAGAGAACAACAAATCGAATAAAATACAAAATTTTGTATGCGATTATAACCAGGAAGGCGAAACAATATTTTCATAATGTCTAAGCACTTTTATGTACAAAAGTTTTTAGTAAAACAAAAATCTAAAGAGCAGCTTACTGAGTTCAATAAAGTATTATTTCACCTTTTATAGTAAATACAAATAAAAAATAATATACAATGATAATGTTGATTCTAAACAAACTACTACAAAAATACAACTGAACAAAAATCATTTCTTCTTGTCTTGAAACCACTGCTACACAGCTGCTGCAAAGAAAAATAACTTTACTTAGTATATTTCTTACTTTTGACGAATATTATTTAATAGTCATTTCAAAATGTTATTTACCATCAATCTCCAAAGCTGCTCTAAAATGGACTCGAATTTCCAACAGATATTGATGTTGAAGTACGATTTTTCACTAGAATAACATAATAACTTATTAATTGATACAATTTATAAAGTAAATAAACGAAAGATACCTAGTAATAGATACTGGTACATACTTACCATTCAAATCTATACATTTCGCATTTTTCTGAACACGTCTCAAAATTATTTCTGGCAAAATACAGTTTTTAAAGAAGTCTAATAGCTTCGGTATCATATTGCTGATAAATTCATTATCTCGACAAACTTCTATCACAGTCAAAGGTTCAGTGACTGAAATAAAACATATGAAGTAGCACTTATCCATTTTGCTGACACGCATTTGTCCTTGAACCTGAAATAGATTTTAATTATAATATGAGAAAACTAGATACTGAAATAAATTATATAGAATACCATCCGCACTTGGTCGATATACCATCTAGTCGTACTAAGCGCTTCTCTTCCACATTTATTATGCGCACGGCCAAAGTGTGGAACTCTCTGCCAGCATCTGTGTTCCCTTCCACGTATAACCCTTCAGCCTTCAAAACAAAAGTGAACAGGCATCTTCTGGGCTTGCTCGTTCCATCATATACCTCATCTATCGCTTTCTATCAGGCGTGTTCGAGGCCAAGAGCAGTCCAATAAAAACATTAAAAAAAATTTATCAACTTACTTGATAGTAATAATCATGCTTTTTATTCATGACTAAAACATTATTATCCAATTTTAGAGCAAAATTTTTCTTTTCTACTGCAGCTGCATCTAGGCTTTGATTTTTCCTCGCCAATGATGGAAAGCACTTGATCTCAATAACAGCTCTCTCATTTTCAATTATACCTGTAACAAATTGACACAAAATATATAACAATGAAATGGAGCACTTCATGACATTTGATACAAGAAATTCAATCGCCTATCGTGCTCGTAATCTTTGGTCTCTCGCGATTATAACTAGTATTATAATTTTCTACATTTTCCAAATAAAATTGAAGATTTTTATAGAAAACTTACCATCTGGACTGCCAGCTAAACATCCAAATTCTTCATCAATAAAAAGACCTGAAGGCCTGACAATTTTATTATATTGTTGCATGAACATACTTTTTGCCACATCCTCATTTTGCTGCCCATATAACATGTCTTTTGTACAAATATTCTTTTTATATAGAATATCCTTTACATGATTGTGACATGGAGTGGTAGTACGGCGTTTGCAAATCTGTAAACATAAAAGTCCAGATAAAATAAATGTATGTTATGGATAATTTTTAAATTCCGCTTGGTCTACATAGGTATTCAATAAAGTACCACAACATTACCAGAAATTTATATGTGTATATACATAATATCTCTAACATAATTATACCACACAACTAACCATTCCAAATTGACTGGCAGTCAAACGGTCAGACCTATGAGTAGTATATAAATCATTTTCATGCTGCCCTACTGTAGACATTTCAATCAAAGCTATGTCTTCTGGTGACTTTTGAAATTCTGCTAACCGTTCCTCACACTGAATTCTCAATTGTGCTTCGTCAATATCAATTGGATCACAAGCTTCAGGTCCATAGTGCTTGTCCGGTTGGGATTTCTCTCTTGGAGCAAACAATCGTCTGCGTGTCGACGATTGATGTCGTATTCTACTTTGTTCTTTCCGCCTTATGTATTTTTTTAAATGTGTCCCTGGGCTCTGGGTGGTCTGTTTTTTCCATGCAGTTTCATGCCATTTGTGTCCAGTAGCAAGCGATAATCCTGAAAACACAATATTTTTTACTAGAAAATATCAATAAAATTCATATGAAACAATACTGTTGGAGTCGATACATCTGTAGTTCACTACCTGATCTGTTGGGGAATGAGTGCACTGTGTTATATTCCCTAAAATTAGTCAAAATATTTCTGAAGTATGCACCATGATAATCAAAGCTTTCTTACTGGTATTGAAAATTTCTGACTGTTTATATTTACCTGCCACATGAACACGTCTCTGGTAAGAACCCCCTCTTCCGAAACTAATTCGTTTTCCACAGTTGAACTTATTTATTACACTCATGAAGTTTTCTGCCACATTTGTTGTCTCATTTGACAAACGGCCTGCCTTCAAAGCAATTTTTTCATTGGCTGCATAAATCAGAGCCCACACCTCTGGAGCAGTCTTTTTCAGACTTTCTACGAGATTTTCTTCCTTCTTTTCACTTCCATCTGCAGATGTTTTACTGATATTACAGTAATAATCCTTGCAGTTTTCATGTACTCCAAATACATGAAGCGGACCATTTCTCAAATCTGCAGCCATAGTAACATGCTCACTGCCACACATTATAATTTTCCGTGCCACTACTGTAAGTTTCGTCACCTTTGGCTTCAAAATATTTCGTCCATAAAGTGGGAGCTTAGTGTTGGCCAAGATCTAAAAAAGTACAAATATAAATACAGAATATGCTTTACTGATCTTGAAATTACTGTACAAAGTTGATTTGTTTATTTACCTTGTAAAGTGCACTGGTGTAGTTTTTGATTACATGATTCTTACATTCAATTTTTTTTATTTTGTTCCCGTATGACACCTTCTCTTTCAAGTTTGCAAACACAGAAGAGTCTCCGTCTCCGATAAAACTCAAATAGCGAAGTTGATGCATTTCTTCACTCTTTTGAAAACCTTCTACAATAATTTGTGATTCCATTGCTGTAGACGGTCCAGTAAAATTTTTGCAGCAATTATGTGCTTTCATATCCATGTTTCTTCTCTCATAATGTTGACATGTATAACAATATTTGTTTCGAACACCAAGAAACAGACATTTCTTAGTTTCTTTACCAATAATGCAGGCCTGGAATTGAAAAGCAACACTTTTAAATATTGCACATAATAAAAAGATAAAAAAAAACCAAGTTTGTGTTTAGTAATATATTAACTTACCATACCAGATGGTCAATCAAAGTTATGTCCGTATGACCTTTTCAACCATCCTCCATCTACATATACAGTAACAAATGGAACACCGTCTGAAGACACATGACCTTTTTGAATAGCAATTGATCTTTCTTGTTCACCAGCAGTTTTAATTTCCTCTGTCAAATGTTCAAACCACACGCTGCCTAATTTTTTTTCAACACGACGAAATTTATTAGGTGACATTGTTGGAATATCCATGAGACTTGTTATGTGAGCTGCTTGAGTGTAATAGCTACCAGAAGTCACAGTTGCCCACACAAATGCTGTGTTTATTTTATCACTGCTCTCTGTACAGTGCTTCCATGCTTTACCACACATACTGCCCTTGAAAAGTAATTCACTTCGAAATCCATCAAGTCTCTCACTAACAAAATCAATTTGTGAAGATTCACACATATTTCGGTGTCTTTCCAAAAGGAATGCCCATTCAATTACATGCTTCAGGTTCACAATGCGATACCCAGATATTGCAGATAAACATTTATTTGGAACAGTTTCCACAGTCAATTGAAATGAATCAGTTTCAGGATCAGCTTGTGGCCAATTAATCTCTAAAGGTTCAATCACAGGTTCAGCTGTCACTGTGCTAGTACTAGGAGCACTGTAGGTAGCCTCTAACCGGATTTTTGGTTTTACACGCGCATATGTTCTAAGTGGTGTAATCTGGGTACTGAAAGAAACAAATCAAAATATAATGACCATAATATATACCCTACACCTACATGTACCGTCACTTTTACGAGCAACAAGTAGAAATCATGCTTGTTTGATACATACGCCATATTATCTACGACGATTTCTTCTTTCGCTGGCATATTCGTAGTTTTTTCAGAACGCCAACGTTTCCAACGGCTGTAAAACGATTCACGAATGTAGATTTTTGGCAACAGAAAACGTATAATAGGTAGGTACCTACCTACCTATTATACGTTTTCTGTTGCCAAAAATTTAATAAAACGTATAATAGGTAGGTAGGTAATTAGAAATAATAGTTGTGATTCTTGTGATTTTATGAAATCCCTAAATCCAAACTACACCAACATATTTACTTTACCTCTCTTCATCACAACATTTTCTTAGTCCACCTCGAATTCGTTTCAACGATTTGCGCGGCCCCGAATATAGGTGTCGTTTGTACGCCGCTTTGTTTGTTGGAGTAGACATTGTAGACGTAATCTAAATTTTCATTCATCATTTCATTCATTGTAAACGTTATTTTGTAGCTTGTAGCGGCATTCAAATGTATGTGAAGTTTCATTAGTATCCTGAAAGTAATTAAGAAAATATGATGATATTCAGTTCTCCACGTTCACGGTCACAATGCGCGCAGAGTTATTGGGCCACCAGTAAAAAATTCAGTTTATATATCTACATACAGGATGTAGATATATAAACTGAATTTTTTATCAATAATTAGTTGCTTAGTTCAGTTTTTGCCCGTAAAATTTCAATAAAAATTACATCGCTATTTTTCTTGTTGCTACAATCCATTTACTTTAAGATTTAATATTACTTGGAAATCTAAAATATAAATACCTAAAACAACAAAACAAGAATATAATTACTCGAAATAAGAAATCAGAATTTAAATTGGTTTAATCGAATGGGAAATGTTGAAATCACATTATGGCAACCCTCCCACATTATGTCACTGATTTCATTCATTCATTCGATGAGGTCTTTTGTTCCAAGTAAACTAAAATTCGAAGTTATTTAAATTAAAAAAGACCGATAGTACCGCATAAAAAAAAAAATATCTTGTACTCACCTTTATTGTCTTTTATAGCGTCTTACTACAAAACCGCTCAGGTTGGGTTCGCTCAGGTTGGGTTCGCTCAGGTTGGGTTCGCTCAGGTTGGGTTCGCTCAGGTTGGGTTCGCTCAGGTTGGGTTCGCTCAGGTTGGGTTCGCTCAGGTTGGGTTCGCTCAGGTTGGGTTCGCTCAGGTTGGGTTCGCTCAGGTTGGGTTCGCTCAGGTTGGGTTCGCTCAGGTTGGGTTCGCTCAGGTTGGGTTCGCTCAGGTTGGGTTCGCTCAGGTTGGGTTCGCTCAGGTTGGGTTCGCTCAGGTTGGGTTCGCTCAGGTTGGGTTCGCTCAGGTTGGGTTCGCTCAGGTTGGGTTCGCTCAGGTTGGGTTCGCTCAGGTTGGGTTCGCTCAGGTTGGGTTCGCTCAGGTTGGGTTCGCTCAGGTTGGGTTCGCTCAGGTTGGGTTCGCTCAGGTTGGGTTCGCTCAGGTTGGGTTCGCTCAGGTTGGGTTCGCTCAGGTTGGGTTCGCTCAGGTTGGGTTCGCTCAGGTTGGGTTCGCTCAGGTTGGGTTCGCTCAGGTTGGGTTCGCTCAGGTTGGGTTCGCTCAGGTTGGGTTCGCTCAGGTTGGGTTCGCTCAGGTTGGGTTCGCTCAGGTTGGGTTCGCTCAGGTTGGGTTCGCTCAGGTTGGGTTCGCTCAGGTTGGGTTCGCTCAGGTTGGGTTCGCTCAGGTTGGGTTCGCTCAGGTTGGGTTCGCTCAGGTTGGGTTCGCTCAGGTTGGGTTCGCTCAGGTTGGGTTCGCTCAGGTTGGGTTCGCTCAGGTTGGGTTCGCTCAGGTTGGGTTCGCTCAGGTTGGGTTAGGTTAGGTTAGGTTAGGTTAGGTTAGGTTAGGTTAGGTT
Organism: Lithophane leautieri; assembly: GCA_949152455.1. Lineage (NCBI taxonomy): Eukaryota > Metazoa > Arthropoda > Insecta > Lepidoptera > Noctuidae > Lithophane > Lithophane leautieri. The sequence continues at coordinate 19,713,935 of OX424463.1, forward strand.
AGGTTAGGTTAGGTTAGGTTAGGTTAGGTTAGGTTAGGTTAGGTTAGGTTAGGTTAGGTTAGGTTAGGTTAGGTTAGGTTAGGTTAGGTTAGGTTAGGTTAGGTTAGGTTAGGTTAGGTTAGGTTAGGTTAGGTTAGGTTAGGTTAGGTTAGGTTAGGTTAGGTTAGGTTAGGTTAGGTTAGGTTAGGTTAGGTTAGGTTAGGTTAGGTTAGGTTAGGTTAGGTTAGGTTAGGTTAGGTTAGGTTAGGTTAGGTTAGGTTAGGTTAGGTTAGGTTAGGTTAGGTTAGGTTAGGTTAGGTTAGGTTAGGTTAGGTTAGGTTAGGTTAGGTTAGGTTAGGTTAGGTTAGGTTAGGTTAGGTTAGGTTAGGTTAGGTTAGGTTAGGTTAGGTTAGGTTAGGTTAGGTTAGGTTAGGTTAGGTTAGGTTAGGTTAGGTTAGGTTAGGTTAGGTTAGGTTAGGTTAGGTTAGGTTAGGTTAGGTTAGGTTAGGTTAGGTTAGGTTAGGTTAGGTTAGGTTAGGTTAGGTTAGGTTAGGTTAGGTTAGGTTAGGTTAGGTTAGGTTAGGTTAGGTTAGGTTAGGTTAGGTTAGGTTAGGTTAGGTTAGGTTAGGTTAGGTTAGGTTAGGTTAGGTTAGGTTAGGTTAGGTTAGGTTAGGTTAGGTTAGGTTAGGTTAGGTTAGGTTAGGTTAGGTTAGGTTAGGTTAGGTTAGGTTAGGTTAGGTTAGGTTAGGTTAGGTTAGGTTAGGTTAGGTTAGGTTAGGTTAGGTTAGGTTAGGTTAGGTTAGGTTAGGTTAGGTTAGGTTAGGTTAGGTTAGGTTAGGTTAGGTTAGGTTAGGTTAGGTTAGGTTAGGTTAGGTTAGGTTAGGTTAGGTTAGGTTAGGTTAGGTTAGGTTAGGTTAGGTTAGGTTAGGTTAGGTTAGGTTAGGTTAGGTTAGGTTAGGTTAGGTTAGGTTAGGTTAGGTTAGGTTAGGTTAGGTTAGGTTAGGTTAGGTTAGGTTAGGTTAGGTTAGGTTAGGTTAGGTTAGGTTAGGTTAGGTTAGGTTAGGTTAGGTTAGGTTAGGTTAGGTTAGGTTAGGTTAGGTTAGGTTAGGTTAGGTTAGGTTAGGTTAGGTTAGGTTAGGTTAGGTTAGGTTAGGTTAGGTTAGGTTAGGTTAGGTTAGGTTAGGTTAGGTTAGGTTAGGTTAGGTTAGGTTAGGTTAGGTTAGGTTAGGTTAGGTTAGGTTAGGTTAGGTTAGGTTAGGTTAGGTTAGGTTAGGTTAGGTTAGGTTAGGTTAGGTTAGGTTAGGTTAGGTTAGGTTAGGTTAGGTTAGGTTAGGTTAGGTTAGGTTAGGTTAGGTTAGGTTAGGTTAGGTTAGGTTAGGTTAGGTTAGGTTAGGTTAGGTTAGGTTAGGTTAGGTTAGGTTAGGTTAGGTTAGGTTAGGTTAGGTTAGGTTAGGTTAGGTTAGGTTAGGTTAGGTTAGGTTAGGTTAGGTTAGGTTAGGTTAGGTTAGGTTAGGTTAGGTTAGGTTAGGTTAGGTTAGGTTAGGTTAGGTTAGGTTAGGTTAGGTTAGGTTAGGTTAGGTTAGGTTAGGTTAGGTTAGGTTAGGTTAGGTTAGGTTAGGTTAGGTTAGGTTAGGTTAGGTTAGGTTAGGTTAGGTTAGGTTAGGTTAGGTTAGGTTAGGTTAGGTTAGGTTAGGTTAGGTTAGGTTAGGTTAGGTTAGGTTAGGTTAGGTTAGGTTAGGTTAGGTTAGGTTAGGTTAGGTTAGGTTAGGTTAGGTTAGGTTAGGTTAGGTTAGGTTAGGTTAGGTTAGGTTAGGTTAGGTTAGGTTAGGTTAGGTTAGGTTAGGTTAGGTTAGGTTAGGTTAGGTTAGGTTAGGTTAGGTTAGGTTAGGTTAGGTTAGGTTAGGTTAGGTTAGGTTAGGTTAGGTTAGGTTAGGTTAGGTTAGGTTAGGTTAGGTTAGGTTAGGTTAGGTTAGGTTAGGTTAGGTTAGGTTAGGTTAGGTTAGGTTAGGTTAGGTTAGGTTAGGTTAGGTTAGGTTAGGTTAGGTTAGGTTAGGTTAGGTTAGGTTAGGTTAGGTTAGGTTAGGTTAGGTTAGGTTAGGTTAGGTTAGGTTAGGTTAGGTTAGGTTAGGTTAGGTTAGGTTAGGTTAGGTTAGGTTAGGTTAGGTTAGGTTAGGTTAGGTTAGGTTAGGTTAGGTTAGGTTAGGTTAGGTTAGGTTAGGTTAGGTTAGGTTAGGTTAGGTTAGGTTAGGTTAGGTTAGGTTAGGTTAGGTTAGGTTAGGTTAGGTTAGGTTAGGTTAGGTTAGGTTAGGTTAGGTTAGGTTAGGTTAGGTTAGGTTAGGTTAGGTTAGGTTAGGTTAGGTTAGGTTAGGTTAGGTTAGGTTAGGTTAGGTTAGGTTAGGTTAGGTTAGGTTAGGTTAGGTTAGGTTAGGTTAGGTTAGGTTAGGTTAGGTTAGGTTAGGTTAGGTTAGGTTAGGTTAGGTTAGGTTAGGTTAGGTTAGGTTAGGTTAGGTTAGGTTAGGTTAGGTTAGGTTAGGTTAGGTTAGGTTAGGTTAGGTTAGGTTAGGTTAGGTTAGGTTAGGTTAGGTTAGGTTAGGTTAGGTTAGGTTAGGTTAGGTTAGGTTAGGTTAGGTTAGGTTAGGTTAGGTTAGGTTAGGTTAGGTTAGGTTAGGTTAGGTTAGGTTAGGTTAGGTTAGGTTAGGTTAGGTTAGGTTAGGTTAGGTTAGGTTAGGTTAGGTTAGGTTAGGTTAGGTTAGGTTAGGTTAGGTTAGGTTAGGTTAGGTTAGGTTAGGTTAGGTTAGGTTAGGTTAGGTTAGGTTAGGTTAGGTTAGGTTAGGTTAGGTTAGGTTAGGTTAGGTTAGGTTAGGTTAGGTTAGGTTAGGTTAGGTTAGGTTAGGTTAGGTTAGGTTAGGTTAGGTTAGGTTAGGTTAGGTTAGGTTAGGTTAGGTTAGGTTAGGTTAGGTTAGGTTAGGTTAGGTTAGGTTAGGTTAGGTTAGGTTAGGTTAGGTTAGGTTAGGTTAGGTTAGGTTAGGTTAGGTTAGGTTAGGTTAGGTTAGGTTAGGTTAGGTTAGGTTAGGTTAGGTTAGGTTAGGTTAGGTTAGGTTAGGTTAGGTTAGGTTAGGTTAGGTTAGGTTAGGTTAGGTTAGGTTAGGTTAGGTTAGGTTAGGTTAGGTTAGGTTAGGTTAGGTTAGGTTAGGTTAGGTTAGGTTAGGTTAGGTTAGGTTAGGTTAGGTTAGGTTAGGTTAGGTTAGGTTAGGTTAGGTTAGGTTAGGTTAGGTTAGGTTAGGTTAGGTTAGGTTAGGTTAGGTTAGGTTAGGTTAGGTTAGGTTAGGTTAGGTTAGGTTAGGTTAGGTTAGGTTAGGTTAGGTTAGGTTAGGTTAGGTTAGGTTAGGTTAGGTTAGGTTAGGTTAGGTTAGGTTAGGTTAGGTTAGGTTAGGTTAGGTTAGGTTAGGTTAGGTTAGGTTAGGTTAGGTTAGGTTAGGTTAGGTTAGGTTAGGTTAGGTTAGGTTAGGTTAGGTTAGGTTAGGTTAGGTTAGGTTAGGTTAGGTTAGGTTAGGTTAGGTTAGGTTAGGTTAGGTTAGGTTAGGTTAGGTTAGGTTAGGTTAGGTTAGGTTAGGTTAGGTTAGGTTAGGTTAGGTTAGGTTAGGTTAGGTTAGGTTAGGTTAGGTTAGGTTAGGTTAGGTTAGGTTAGGTTAGGTTAGGTTAGGTTAGGTTAGGTTAGGTTAGGTTAGGTTAGGTTAGGTTAGGTTAGGTTAGGTTAGGTTAGGTTAGGTTAGGTTAGGTTAGGTTAGGTTAGGTTAGGTTAGGTTAGGTTAGGTTAGGTTAGGTTAGGTTAGGTTAGGTTAGGTTAGGTTAGGTTAGGTTAGGTTAGGTTAGGTTAGGTTAGGTTAGGTTAGGTTAGGTTAGGTTAGGTTAGGTTAGGTTAGGTTAGGTTAGGTTAGGT